>JAPYZJ010000197.1:0-95400 GCA_030522765.1 Ophioninae sp. B BG-2022a
GTGAAATTCTAAGACGATTGATATAAGCATGTATGGGTCTCAGATCAAGCCCTGAATTGTTATTAATTTTTTACGGTAGCCAATCAGACGCGCCCGGAGCGGGCCTACGTCGGTGAGTGACACGCACGTGTCCCGGAGTGGGTTAGTGCCCGGAGGGGCCGTACCCCCACCATGCGGACTCTCCGGCTCGGGCGCGTCCGATTGGCTACCGTAAAAAATTAATAACAATTCAAGGATTGATCTGAGACCCATACATGCTTATATCAATCGTCTTAGAATTTCATCCCCTACCTCCCATTTCAGACATGACATTCTTAGCTGGGACACCCTGTATACGAAAGAATCCATATATTTTCTTTTGCTTTTGTAACGCGCTCTTCATCATGAATGTACGTGACGTAGAATGATTGAAAGTAAAAAAAAAAAGAAGTTTGCCTAATATTAACTATAATCTAAGACCAATATTAATCTACAATCATGCAGATGTAGGGAATAGTTAATCGAGAAGAAAGAGAGAGAAAGTTTATAATTAAATAAACCTTCACTTTCATCAATGAGCATCTCTCGTTACATTCGAAAAGAAAAAAGCATTTTTTTTTTAGAATCTTCGTACCTTTTACTAGGATTTCTAATTCGATGTTCAATCCTGACTGTTATTCGTTATCTTTTTTTTTGTTGTTCTTTGGCGCATCAATTATGCGATTATCAATAAAACGGATCGGATCAATGACCAAACTGACGAAGTAAAAAGCTACACTTTTTTTTTTCCAGTAACGAGAGGTGTCCATTTCTCGGTTTTTGTGTGCTTTGTCTCTACAGAATAAAAACGAGTAAAGGACGAAACTGATTGTTCGTTCGGGGCTAACGTTTTGCTTTTTCATTCTGTTTTTGTTTTCGTTCGACGAATCGATCGTTCGCAAGTTTAATTCGTTTATTATTCAGCAGCGAGAGTATGGATTTTGTTACATTAGGCCCGAGATACAACAAGTTTTATCCTCCGTTGTATTATCTCGTTTTGTGTCTCGCTAAATTGCCACGATAGAAACGAGGAGAGAAAAAAAAAGAAATCGCTCTCGTATCGACTAATATACAAATAGTGAATTGTCAACCGTACGATTCGATCGATTAAAACTATTCTGCGGTTATCTAACTTTATACAATTTCACTATCATTTCACGTGGGCAACAACAATCGTTTACCACTCGTTTCCGTTCAGTTCGTTTTTGTTTAATCCTCAATCGTGTACTCTTCTTCGACGCTATCTTCAAGATTTTTCCTCTTCCGTTTCAGATCCAACGCACCAATGCTCAATTTCTCTGTGTGTATGTGTCAGTGTCTTTTTTTTTACAACGATTATCCCGCAGGAGTGGAAAAAAGAAAATTTTTTCATCGCGAAGAGAATTCATCCGAGACTTTTGGATCGGCTGGAATTTTCCACGACTGATCGAACAACGATGGAAGTTCGATCAACCTTCGAACGAGTTTGACAGCAGACTCCTTCGTACGCCGTTCCGATTGGCTCACAAAAAAATACCCCGCAATTTGGTTTTTCGAATGAAAATTTCAATCGGCAAAAAAAAAAAGAAAAAATAGAAATGTCTCAAGATTTATACGGGCAACGAGTTGGCGTTTGGTCAAATTCTTGAAAATCTTGAATGTTAACTGGAGTTTATCTTTCAATGCAATGCACTTGTGTTGTCGAATCTTTGTGGGGCCAAGTTCCCAATTTTCGTTACGTTTTACTATTGTTTATGGCCAATTGTCTTTCCATCCGAGTTTGTCAAAAAAAAAAAACGAATTGTCGATGAAATTGAGTGAGAATGAAACGAGAAAAAAAGAAAAAGAAAAAACCTACAAAAACGATGTTGGAAAATCATGAGTGGAGGCTGATGATTTTTCTTTCGTTTCTCGTTGAAATATTGAATTTATCATTTCGACGATTGATAATCACGAAGTTTTGTGCAATTGATAAATCGATCGATGATCATCGAACCAACTGAATCAGAAAGTAGTAGACTCATAGTTTACGAATATACGGATGTAAAAAAAAACGAATAGAAATCAACGAATGATGTCACGCAGGTTCGAGACTATTCAAACTGAATAATTTGACAATGGTAATTATACATATATATAATGATCGGTGTCATGTATGTATGTATGTGAATGCGACACAACGCATGCGAACATCATATTACATTATCATACTTACAAATTACACTCGCTACGATATCGTCTATTAATTCTTATTTAACATTATATCGTATTTTGTTAAAATTTGTTTCTCTTTTTTCGTCTTCTTCATCATCATTTTTTTTTTCTTTATCAATATACGTGGCCAATAAGAACAGATTTGTACTTGCATTGAAATTGTTTAAGTCAACTCCAATCACTTCGCACAGCCCAGTATAGCGTGTATGTGCATTTGTTTGTTTTTTTTTTCTTCTTCTTTTTTCTTTCACTCTCATAACCTTCAACATTATTTTTCACCATTTTTTTTTTGTTCGTTTTAGTTTTACTTTTAAAAATACAATATTTTGTCTCAATGGATGGCAGCATTCTTATCAAAAAGTTGGCTTGGAGAATGTTGTAATGACATTTAGGAAGATTACAAGGAGGGTCAAGGTAGATCGAGAGATGGTAGGTGGAGAGCCTTTCTATCAGACTGCTAATGTATTTTTTTCTTTTTTCATTCTTTTTTTTTTTCGTTTAATAAATATGTGAAATTGCTCCAATTGGTTAATCTCAATATCACAGAGGTTTGATCGGAATATTTCTTTCTTTCTTATCCTTTTTTTTTCTTCGTTCTTTCTTTCTTTACTTCAGCTTCGTTTACGTTTTTTTCTTCTCTTTGCTTTTTTTTTTCTTCTTTTTTGTAGGAAAATAGGTATCTACATATTAAGATGATCATAGATGTTAAGATTATACAGGCATGGGGTAGAGCAGGAGAAACACAACAACGAAACGTTATTACTTATTAAAAATGCAATACACTATACATGGGCTAAACGCATTACAACACGACTCCCGTCACCTGGTCATCAGAATTTTTCTCATCATCATTGCATGTGTCATCGTTTTGCTTATTCTTCATTTTTTTCTTCTTCTTTTGCTTTGCTTCATTGTTTTCTTCGATTCTTGTTGTTATCTCGTTTGAATCTTGGTTCAATGTGCGGCAATCTGGAGTTCCGAGACATTCGCTGTTTTTTTTTTTTTTCAAATGTAATATCGGCCGATATGGCGACTGGTATTGCTGGAGCCAGAGAATGTAAGAGAAGGAGATGGAGCTTTTGTGTATACGTGTTTTTTTTTTCAACTTTTTCTTTCTGTTTTTTTTCTTTTCGTTTTTTCTTTCTTCTTTTCGTTTCTTCAATCTCTCGTTATCGTTAGTATTACATTTATCGTTCTCTTATACCTTTTCTTTCGTTTTACTTGGGCCTAGGTCGGAGCGGCTGCTACCTACGTGAGATCAAACCGTTGCTAGTCCCTACCGGTGTCATTTCCAGTTCGACTAACAGGGGAAAATGGTCTGAAATAAAAAAACATATTTGTTTTATTTTTATGTTTTTTTTTCAACATTCGATCGATTGTTTAGGTTTGGGGCTAGTTTCTGCTTCGAGACTTTGAAAAAACAACGAATTTTTCTTTTTCACCATTTTTGGAAGTACGTATATTCAAGAACCCGAAAAATCCCCATTTCTATTCTTTCTTTGAGAATTGTGTCGATATAATGATACTATTAGGATATTCAACAAGTTTCTCTCATTTTTGTGTACATTTCGATATCATGGATAAAAAAGTTGAAAAAAAAACGATGGGTATTTTGAAAAATGTGTTTTTTGCTTACCAGACGGTATATGAGGATGTGGACAACCGACCACTTTGTGTACGCTGAACCATTCTGCACTCAGAGGTCCCAAAAGACCCAACGGTACCATACTTTGCTTCGAGTAGAAAATGTAATCTATAATCCCTTTAAAATCGAATCTGCAACGATAAAATAAAATTTCTAATATTTGCAACGATCAAATAAAATTTAATCGTCGCCAATAAAATAAAGTTTTATTTCTCGATCGCGTTTACGTTGCGGATCTTTTTCAAAATTCGTTAATAATTTTTTGGTTCTTTATGTATTATTCGTTTTATAATTATATTTTTTTGTAGTAACAGACTTACGTATAGTTGGTATAGGGCATGATATCTTCACTGTACGCAGAAGCCAGTTTGAACGAGTGGGTAAATTCGTTTGGTTTATCGCAGCCGGATATTTTTTGTAAGCACGATTTGTACGCCAATTCTTTGAAGTCACGATGATCGGACGAGACCCGTCCTGATGTCAAAAATTCAATGACTCCTGCGAAAAAAATCATCATTGAGATGTATAGTTGGAAAAAGGATTTAATGCATTTTTTTTCGAAAATAATAATAAGTAAATTAGAAAAAAAGCTTGGAGACTTTTTTTTCCATATGTGTAGAAACAGAAATCAATTTTTTATTTCACTATAAAATACAAAATGGCGGTGAATGGTAGAAAAAAAAACTTTTCGACGTTTTTTTATTGTTTTTGGAAAATAGCAAAATTAATTTGGAAACATACGGATGAGGAAAACGAACTCTTCAATCTTGAGCTTGATTGCTTTTTTAATATTTTTGAAAAGTTTCAAAAAAGCGTTTTAGCACGTTGAACTTGGATTTTTTCAAGAAAACTTCGATTAGTCTTTTTGATAAAATTTAAATACTAGAATACTAGGAATTTGATACTAGTGGGGAATATAAGTGAAAAATGAAAGGAAGAAATCTCACCTGAGTCAGGTAACGAATTGAAATCGCCGCATAATAATACTTGAACATTGGAAGGATCGAGCTTATGACCGGGTCTGAAAGAATGACCCGCTCGGTCGAGTATCGTACGCAGCTCGTTGCTAAGCATCATCGTCTGAATGAGCTTTACGTCACAGAATTCCGGATCCCAATGTATGTGCGCTGTGCAAAACAAGATTGGCTGTTGAACTTGAGCGGGGTCCGATGGGAGGCCTGAAAGGATATGCGAGAAACCAAATTTACTAAAACAATCGACCTCGAATGATAAATGAGTTATAAATAACGAAGAGATCAATTTACAACTGCTTAGTCCAGCGCAATTCTTCAGCTTATTAATCTCTTTATGAATTTTTCAAACGTTTCACCATTTGTTTTTTCATCGTCAAAACTGGCGAAACCTGATCACGACGCAACAGTAGCCAGATCTTTTTCCAGAATCTCCGACACAATTATTGTTCCGTGGGAGTTCGTTGCGTCAGAAACTGATCGAAGGAACGTGCAATAAAAATGCACCGTTCCGCAGTCTGCCTCGTTTTACAAAAAGGATCCTACAAAAGTGTTCACTCTATGGTAGACAAGAACCGCCAATGTTTCGTTTGAAACGCCTTTCTTGTTTATTTACAAACCGTTACAAATAACTTAAACGGACAATATAACCGATGAAGTTGTAGGCAGCCTCGATGGCATCGGCGCCGATATAAGTATTAATATATACGCGTAATATATATAATTAAATCAGACTGATGAGAAAAAAAAAAGCATCGCCCAATGTACAAATCATTATCGATGAATCGTGAATCCTCCGAGTATTCGTGGCGATCAGAAGATCACGATCAGAGTGAAAACACCGTAAAGCAAGACGCAGGGATAAGCGATGAGGAGACGCTGTTTCTCTTCGCCGGACATCGCGCAAAAGAGTCTAGAAGCGGACAGAGTAGCCCAAGCGACGGCGAGTGCCGCGAGCATCATTCCTACAGGCCCGCGCAGAGTAGTGAAGATACCCAAGCCGGCGAGAGCAACGACGGGCAAGAGACAATAGCCGAGAATGGAGGCTACCGACGCCAGGGTAACGTTTCCCGTGCTGCACATCAACGATTGCAAAATATACATAAGTATGCAGGATGTTACGGCAAGGCCGTAAACGTAGCCGAAGTGAGCCTTGGATCCGGCGAGAAGTAGGAACCCGGCTAGAGCTAGGCAAAACGCCACCGGCCCTGCCAAATCTGAATCTTGCGTCAGATAATTGCCGTCGTCTATTTGACCCCTTCTGTGAAAGGGATTCAGGACTGCTAGAGTTTTCTGCATTATCCTGTCCGGGTCTATGCCCAACTCTTCCAACAAGGGCGGCTCGTCTTCTTCTTCTCCAAAGCCTGGAGGTGCTGGAGGCAAATCGAACGGTTAGGTCGCTGGAGGCAATGCACTTGGCGCGTAAATGTTCCCGATATCGATACTTTGTCTCTGGTCTATGATTAGGGATACCAAATGTCCGGTTTTAGACTGGACAATCCGGTTTTTTTTATGCTTGTCCGGTCACAAAATTCTTGGTAAAACGGACACAAAGTGCACAAAGTACATTTATCTATTAAGAAATTTTTAAAAATACAACTTGTCCGATTTTTTCTTTGAACACATCTGGCATCCCTAGGGCTGCCATCCGTCCGGATTTCCCCGGATTTGTCCAAGTTTGGGTGTGGATCCGGGGACGTCCGGGGAGGATCCGAAGAAGAAAAAAAGTGTTTTATTTTTATTTTCAAGCATGTCCGGGGTAAAAATATTTTTTACCTAAATGTCCGGAGTTTTGGGAGTTTTTGTCCGGTGCCCACAATTTATGGAATGGCAGCCCTAGGCATCCCTATCTATGATAAAGGAACTGGCTGATTTTAAACCAAAACACCTGAGCCAGATTACGAAAGCTCTATTGGCTTTTGGAGTTTTCAATCAAACAATTAACTGATTAGAATCTTGAGTGATTGTAGCGAAATTCCAGGCTCTATTTTTTTTTATATTCTGGAAGTAGATCTCAAGTATTTTTGGACTTTTTCACATTTGCCTGGAAGACGATCTGGAACTTTTACAATACCAAGTGCGGAACGCTCATTGGTCGAGATAAAGAAAAGACGTACCTTTGAATTCATCGGTAGGATACAACATTTCACCGCTGTACGCATTTTGCGTAGGATCGAGATAAGTTTTTGGCGCATACGAGGAATATTCGCCGACTTGTTCGTCGGTATACGTTTGAAACTCGAATTGGGGGTTAGGTTGGCCGAAACCCGATGTGTCGAAGTTGTATTGTCCCTGCGGTGGTTGCGCCCAATAATTTTCTTGTCCCGAATAACCCGACATCGTATTTTGCAATTTCAATCAATTTTTTCACACGATACGATGTTCCGAAGTTTTGATGAAACGTAGAAATGAGCACAGCGATAAAGATTCATCAGCCATACGCACGGACGCACGTACGTCAGCTGTTGTCATTGAAACGTATTCACTTTTTTCGATACTCCAAATATCGACGCGCGCTTCTCCCGAGATACAATCGATATGCGAGAATCGATTCTTCTACGAAGCAACTAGTCTATGTTCGTTCGTAATTAATAGTTGCGCAGTGTCTATCACAAGAAACTGATACAACTTGGTATTGTCGCGTGGAATGTCCGGAGATTTTAGTTTCTTAATTTGCCACTTTTGGCGCTAGTTGTGTTATGATAATCTTGTCCGTGCATATATAAATATATATATGGTGCAATATCCATGAAACTATATAATACAGATGTCACCTTTATGATGTTAATATTAATATAAGTAACAACAAGTATAGTTTTGTTTATTTAACAAATTACCGAATTAAATCACTATTTCAAAATAAAGTAATTTGCCCTCGAAAAATTGTATTGTAAAATCCTGGCAAATGAACTCAAACAAGCTCACCCGCCTGCATTTTGCATACACATTACTTCGAACCGTTTAAATGAGAAAAAATAGTATCACGGAATAACCAAAGCAACGAGCAGGTGGAAGATAGAACTAAAAAAGACAAACGAAACGCGATTAATCTCAATGCACGGGAATAGTGCGGCGTGTCGCCCCTCTGGACCGGCCGCACTGCCTTGCGCGAAGAGCAGCGTGTAGTTTACGCGCATGCGCGGTATAGCCCACACGTCGGATCAGCGAGGCTCTACGCGTCAGTCACTGCCAGGCGTTCGGACAGGAATGTTGCTGAGTCGGATCCCAGCATCGTTACTTATGTTTCGACAGATATCTTTGGGCCATCTCGAAGATTTTAATTGATGGAAGGTTCTTCGAGCCTTTTATCTCGCAGGTTCTGCTGTTTTCAAGGTAATCGCGTCAAATATACTCCGTTTATTTTCCTTTGCGAATCGTTCGGATTTATCGCGTCGCGTCCTCGATATTAGAAAATGGCTGACGGTATATTAGAATTATCGAACGATTTTTTTGAAAACTGAATTAATGAAAAATGTATTTATGCGGATGTGCAGAACCGATGGGTTTCTAAATGAAGTCGTTTAGAGAAATACCCTTGTTTATCAGCGTTTACAATTTTCGCGATATCTCATAAAAGCCGAGCGGTTACCCAGTCGAGCGCGATTAACCGTTAAAGGCTCGTTCGCGCGTCCATCGATCCGAGCGCCCTCTCGCTCGCCCCCTCCCACTGTTTTGCTTCTTCGCTCGCTTCGTTCTCAAAACAAAAACAAGCGCGAGTTACCGAGCGAAATGCAAACGAAAACAGGGGGAAGACGAGAGGTCAAAATATTCGCTAGATTCACCGGGAGAGTCGTGCAAACGAGGCGCACTTGATTCTGCGGGACGTCCATTGGCGGATGAGCGCATGCGCGCGCCTAACCTTCCCCGTCCCGTTCTTCGATATTGCGGTGTTTACAAATTATAAAGCAAACACTCGCTAGAGGATGGTAGTCTAACGTTCAAACAGGACCAAGCGCACTTTGTAATTCATTTATTATATCTCAACCGCGATTCTTTTTCTTAGTCAATAGAATTTGGTGCTGCTGATTCGGACTGTGAATACGTAATTTCACACACGTATCGTGTACTTCTGACGTTCGAGTTTTCGGATGATGATTATGATGATTATGATAATGATGATTATTATTATGATGGTCATGGTTACGGTCATGACGATTATGATAATGATGATTATGATAATGATGATTATGATAATGATGATTATGATAATGATGATTATGATAATGATGATTATGATAATGATGATTATGATTATGATAATGATGATTATGATAATGATGTTTATGATTATGCTGATTATGATTATAATGATTATGATAATGATGATTATGATTATGATGATTATGGTGATTATGATGATTATGGCGATTATGATTATGATTATGATGATTATGGTGATTATGATTATGATGATCATGATTATGATGATGATAATGATGATTATGATGATGATTATGACGATGATGATGATGATAAGGATAATAATAATAATACGAACAAAATTATTAGCGATAACGACAATAATACTGACGATGCTAATATCTACGTATTAATTTATTTCTAACCGTAACTAAAAAAATACCCGGCTTTATAGTCTTGATATCCGATAAAAATCACGCGTTCAGTAATATCGCGAAATAAATACGACTCAGATAAATGTCGATTCAATACAATTAGAAGAAACGAGCCCTCATATATCGAATAATTTGAAAACGATTAATGGATTCGATCAATCGAGTTTTCGTCACGTTCAATACCGTAGTTATTTTGTACAACGACGAGGTGGAAAAATACATCAGACAGGATGGTCCGATTCGCGGACGAGGTCCGAGGAGCTGCGAGCTCATAAATAACGTGGCATTCATCATATCCGTATTAATTAGTATCAGCGTGTATCGAGTATCGGCAAAAGGCAACCGTTCCAATTGAATCAACTGTATACAGGCGCTCACTTACGCCCTTAAGTAAATCAGAATTGGATTGCGCGTGAATATTTATGTAGGTATATAGTACTCTGATATACGACGGGAAACGGTTGAGGGAATGGCACTGCTCGAGTGCAAGTAATTAATTAGGCTCGTGGCCAACCGAGGCCTCTCGAATACTCGAGATTGCGAGAGCCTCCGCTAACGCGATTCATCTCGGGTCTCTCGACGCGCTTTTCCTCGAGGATTCCCAGTGAGCGGACCACATATGCGTTACGCTCTCAACCGGCTATGTTTTCTTTTTTTTTTTTTTTTTTTCTTTATTATTCTTTTTTTCACATTTTTTAATTCGTTTTTTTTGTATTTTTTTTTTAACAACTTTTTGCCCACTGCATGTTCGCATTTTTATCCGACAAATTAGTCGTCCAACTCGAGGGAACTAACGACAGGACTCTGCGAACGAACTCTCGCCATTTTTCATTGTCACTTTGAGTTTTGAAGCTTTAACGCACGTGCGTAACTTCATGATTTTATATCTATCGTCCAACAAGAAAACTACCCGCGCGAAACACTTTGCTCGTACGACTAACGGTTGATTGATCGCTTCTTTAATTAAATTTAATTAATATCGAATTGAGGAAAGTTGATTACGAAATGAATATTGAAAAATGGAATAAGAATCTTGAAGACTTGAGGAATTATTGTTCTTGATTGAATAATAATAATTTTATAATTACGTAGGTAATTTGTGTGATTGGGAGAAATTCGATTTTTAACGATGAATTAATTAGCAATCGTTGAGAATTTTGGTATATATTGAGATTTGGATAATTATTGATTATATATATGTATACAAATGTATAAAAATGTAGTAATTAAAATTCAGTATTACATATATATACAATATAATTATTGATACGAATGTTTTGGTAAAATTTAATAATTAAGAAAAATTAATTAGAAAATTATTTTTTATAATTACAAAACAGATTTTGAATGAAATTAAACAAGAACTTTAAAAAATGTTGCTTTACGTAAAAACTTATCGAATTTTATTCGTTTAAATGTCAAAATTTATGTTTCGACTCATTTTCGCTTTTGTTTAATTGTAAACGAAATTAATTAAAAAAGGAAACTGATAATATACAAAATAAACATACAAAAATTATTAAACAAATAGCATGAAGAAAAAAATATAAATGAATAAAAGCACGATAAATAAAAATACAAAGATGACAATAGGATTGAAAAATCGAAGTGGAGAATAAAACAATCATTGATCTCGTAAAAAGGGATTCTACCCAGTACTGATGCAAACATTAATTAGAAAAAAAAACAATTTCAGAGATAATAAAAAATCTAAGATCATTATTAAAAATCATTATTTCCAAATGACGACGTCATCAGAATTTCCACTGCGGTTCGATCATTCCTGGATGTTCGAGGATCGAATATTCCTCGAGCACCTTGCTCTCGGGCACCTTGCATAATTCAATCTTCGATACGCACAAAGTTGCGTGCGCGCACGTTTCGTTCGAGTCCGTTTATTTGTTGCGCCCCGATCTCAGCCCCGAGATATAATTGAGTCAAATGCGAGGCAACGGGTCGAGTGTTACGGAGGCCCGCGATCGCTTAATGCACCGATCGTATTTCAATGAGAATATTAATCGGCGGGTTCGCTCGTTGACCGATTCTGAAGTCCGGCACGTCCATGCGTATGTATACAGGGTGGGGAAAAAGTATGGAAGCCCCTGGATATTTTCCAATTTCGAAGAGGGTCTAATAAAAAAAAAAATCATTCAAAATCAAGTTTTAGGTTATTTTTCAAAGAGGATTCCAATGGTGTCCTTCAAAGATGACCTTGAATTGCGGGGTGCTTTTTTAGAGTGATTTCTACTCGAAAATAAGGTCCAAGGTCAAATTGAAGGTCACCATTGGATTCTACGTTAAAAATTGTTCCGAGAAGAATTTTGACGCGAGGAAATATTGTACCGCCCCAATGACCAAACCTAGGCCTTCTTTAAGCTCAAACGACCTTCGGATAACCTTCAAGGTCACACTTGACAAATGGCACGAGTACATATTCGAACGTAAAAATATCCGCTCTTTCGATCGCCGATGTAAGATATAGGGGTTCCTATTTGAAAAAACAAAGTTGAATTTGAAATGACCTTGGAGATGAGGTTCAAGGTGAAATTGAAGGTCACCATTGGATTTCTCGTTGAAAACTACCTGAGATCCGAGCTTGAATGTTTCGTTTATTTAAAACGAATCCGTTCGAAATTTTTAGGAATTTCCGTACTTTTTTGTCACCCTGTATATGTACACCAGCCACACGCAACGCGAAAAAGCGACCTCGTTGAAGAAAGAAACGCGTTTTTCTTCGGTACCGACGAGGATACAAACGCAAATTGATTATGCGCGAGCCCTTAAGGGGGTGAGCTTACGCAGGGCACGGATCGCGTGCCACGACCCAACTATTGCTTATCCGAGCATTCCCATCAATTACGCACGATTGCCCGTTAATTGGCTTGAATTACAGAAATGCGTGTCCCGTGGCTCGCCATCCCGATCCACTTGGAGCGAAATTATCGTCCGCGCTTGTGCTCGCGCGAACTTTCGTTATTGAGGCAGTTCGAGGTTGGTTGATAGAGTCGGGTTGTTCGCGCGCCATTAGGCATGGGGCAAGTGTGCGCAGGTCGAATAGGTTTTCAAAATACTCCTAGTTCTTTCTAGTACCATTTCGATCGCTCGTTGCTGCAGGGATATTCATAAAAAATGGTGGCGCAGACAGAAGAAACGGTTGAACTACTTTGGGGTCTAGTTTGATGAAAGGACGTACAGAAATTTAGTCAAAATTGGTGGAGTCGTCGATTTTCAAGTTTAAATCGTGTTCTACATGTTGAGCCTTACGAATATCCGATTTAGAAATGAATTGACAATTTACAACTATTCGCGAACAATCTACGGGAAAATTTTGCTTTTCACTGTATTGGGGTGCTAACTTCCGGTTGACGGTATCTCAGAAAAGGACTTTAAGTTGGTACCAACTATCGGGAATTCTAGAGCTGTACTGGATGCCACAAGAACTCCAATGGAACAAACGTACCAGGCCCTATTCATCCAGACCCCCCATTAGCCTAGTGACCCCACACTCGACTTTGAACACTCGCCAAAGCTAGAGTTTTGGTCCGATCGAGTTCTACCTTGAAAATTCTTGATCAGCGGATCATTCTGCATAGAAAAAGTTATCTGGATTTCACTTTCGCTGAACGGTTTACGAATAAATGGCGTATAAGTAAACCCAAACGACGGAATTATATTTCGCTCACCGACAGGCTGAGCGGTCGATCATGATTTTCAAGGGTTTATCCGTGGCGAATTGTTTTAGAGATCGTAGAGAAGAGGTACGGTGAAGAGTTGGGTGACCGGTGACCCATGTGGGTCACTGGAATCCAGTGTGAATTTATCGAGCACCCGCTCTCGCGCTTTATCCCTTCCACGTCTGGTTATCTTTTAAACGCTTCTCTTTTTTTCCCTTCGTCTTATCGTACTTCCGTCGCTTCGGCTCTCTTAATCTCCGTCCTCTCATCCTTCTCCCATTCCCACGGAATTCTTATTCCTCTTTTTGTTACGACCGGTGGGCGTTGTGTTTTTTTTTTCCTCGCGCTTTTTCCTTCTCACCCTGGCATGGAACTTTCATTGTTCCGTGTCGAAGAAAATTCTATGGTGAATTCGAAGGAGAAAACAGTCGCTGGATCCGTTATATAGATATATGAAGAACGCTTTACGCTCTACGAGAAGTGAGCAGTTTAATGAGCGTCGAGATTCGCGATAAAGTTTAGTTTTCAGACACGAGAGACCGGTCGTTATCACGGACGCTTCTTTTTTTTTTTACTTTTTTTTTCCTTATGCTCCAACACGAAGAACATCTCGTTTAGCCGAGTTCCTCCAATGCGAACAAAAACGGATGTACATAATTATCGTTGATCAGTCTTCTTTATCTTATCATGTGATATCCTCAGTCAAGCTAAAATTTCCGCTCCGAATCATAAAAGTGCAAAAACCCTATAACCAGGGAAAATGCCAACGACCATTTTGTTATCGAAGTATTTTTTGGAAAAAAAAAAATGTTTCGATGTACAGTAGAGGGTCGATTATAGGAACGCCGATTTGGGCTACCCAACGTATATCGATGTAATTTCAACGGAAGCCATCAAAGCTATCGTATTACCCAATAGAACTGTTAAATCGAATTATCGAAGAACCGGAAGTATCGAATGAAGAATTTACTCACCGTTGTCCCAAGCACCTTCGGTGGTTTTGAGAAGGGCGGCTAAACCGATGTTGTCTTTGGGCATCACTCGATTCAACATGTTGTCCGAACCCTCCGCGTTCGCCATTGCCAATTGGTTGAACTCCACGAGGTGGTCCTTTATCAGAGTGAATCTGCGAACAAAACGTAGATCGGGTTAATCAAGTAAGTTCAAGGTCAACAGTGCGTTCGACAGAATCGTGTCCGCCTGATTTCTTTTCCAAAAACGACTAGAGGGTAAATTCGAACGCGATGGGGTTGGGGAATTCATCCACCAAGATGCTTCGTAAAAAAAACTTGACAAATTCTACGTTATCATTTTTAATAAAATTAAGACTCAAATGGAGTCTTTTGATTTTCGTTCGTACGTATAGAGTCCACATTGAATATTTCACGATACGTCTAGATGAATCAGCCTCCCTGTATTTTCATCCGATTAGACGTCGACGCGATCGAGCATCGTCAAAAAATATTTGCAACGTTAAGTTTCCATCAAGAGCTCCTCGAATAAGCTGTTTTTACTGCCGAATCGGCCCTCCCCAATCGTACGCTATTGGTCCATTAATATTCACGTATATTCCGTGCCACGAGAATTTCGTGGATCCTTCCACGCGAAAGAAAAGAAAAATCGAGTGGGCGAGAACCCCTATCACGTAGTCCACGTGGATTTTGTTATCCCTGGCACGTAAAACGAAAAGTACCTTTTTCCCCTCGCGAGAACGCTGCCACCACACCCGTTTTACCTCCACCAGAGAGCCATCACAAATCCCCCCCCCCCCTCACCTTTGACCATGCAACTTCAACGTAACTGAATAAGAGAGCACTGAATGTAGGCCAGTTGGGACAAGGCTTTGGATTTTCTTTACCTAGATTTCGTCGAATCGAAAGCTTGCATTAAACGCGATTTTTTTTTTCGCATTAACGGTTTTCAACTGATAAGAAAAAATAATAAAAAAAGATTAAAATGTGTCAAGAGTTTAGGTTGGAGTGAATGTCTGGCTAAAAACTAAAAAGGATTAATAAAAAACGAAAATGTTTCGAGAGATTAGGTTATGTTTGAAAATCTGGCTAAAATGAACGAAGAATCAATGAAAAAATGAAAATGTTTCAAGAGATTAGGTTACTTTAAAAATCTGGCTAAAAAGAAATAAAGAATTAATGAAAAAACGAAAATGAATCGAAGGGTTACTTTATTATGAAAATTTGATTAAAAGCAAAAAAAGAATCAGCAAAAAATGAAATCGTGTTAAGGGGTTAGGCTACAGTGAAAATCTGGCTAAAAAACAAGAAAAAAAGAGAAACCATTCCATCAAAAAAGCGAAACGTGTTACGGGGTTATGCCACTGTGAAAATCGGGCTAAAAAACGAATTCTTTTTTTTTCATCTATTTATCTCGTGTTAAGGGGTCAGACTGTGAAAACATGGATGAAAAACCAAAAAAAGAAATATTTTTCCGCGGAGAAAGCGGCAGCATCGAGCCAATCCAATCGTCTGTCAAATTTCCATACGTTTTTTTTTTTCTCAAATCGTAGGATCTACGAAACTGTGACAGACCGGCGAACACGGTGAAATCACACATTCCTATCGACTTCCAAATCTGAAAATTGATATCCTTTCCGCGGAACGTCGAATCGTACGTCCACGATATTTTTCCTCTCAATTTAAATATACCCGCTCTCATTATTTCAAGTGAAAAAACGTAGTCGATAAAAAACGAACGAAAATACATTTTCTCCGGGAAGAATAATCACGGTGAATAATTAATTTGCAAGCCGAGCGAGGAATGTTTTTTTTTTTTATCGAGGGTTTCAATTTTATCCAGCATTATTACGATTCGTAAAATCCACGAAAGGACTTCGTGTCAAATAATTAATTTATCCCCGTCTACCCAGTTCAATTTGCAAAGTAAATGCTCCGCGGGTTTTATGAGAAGGGTATATCTGGAGGCAAATATAATAAACGAAGGCACACACGAGAGAGAGAAAGACAGGGCTGACAGGAACACTTATAACGCTTCGGAGAGTTAACAGCTGTGTCATAAAAGCTAGCGCGATAAATCTGGAGCAAACTGCGCTGGTTTAGCACTTTCGGGAATTTTATAATGTACCCTTAGATTTTCCTTCTATAATACCGTATACACTATAACCGTCGTTTCACTGCATGCAAACTCCGTTGTATATTAGGCGTTGGATAGGGTCGAGTGTGGGCCATTATGCATTGACTCGGTTCATTTAATTCACACCTGCCTAAATCCAATAAATATATATTTACATGAGAGTGTAGACATTGAATAATAAACATACGATCATATTAATAAACGGAAAAACAGAGGTTCGTTAAACCGTTTCGTAAAAAAGCGTTATAGTCAGTTACGTAGTCTGTTGGGTAAGAGCGTGTACGGCGAAACTCCGGTACTATGGGGCAGGAGGGACGGAAAAAAATATGAGTATATACTACGTGGTACAAAGTGTGATGATATATTTTTTATAAGTCGTTCAGTCGCTTCTGCTATTAATAATCATATTGTATCTTCGAGACATACGTTTGGCTAGGTTCACGGCAAGATTGAACCTATATCCCAAAAAGCCAATAGAAGCTGAACTGAAATCATAACGGGCAAAGCTAAGAGAAAGTACAGTGCAGAAAAAGATTTTAATCAGGTCAAGACGTTCCAATATGTTTTTTGCGCCAACATCAATTTGAATCCTTCTTGCTGTCTAATATCACGGAAACTTTCCCTAAGCTGGCATTTGATGAACGCGATGAAATTGTTCAATAGGAAACAGCTTCGGTTTTCGTATATCGCTGGATAACATCATTTGGACAAACTTCTATCAGCATATAAGCCGAGGATAAGAACGTAGGACCTGATACCAGTCGCCCAATTTTATATTCAAGCCTCTGTAACAAATGTCTTGTTTACGTCTCTCATACGGGTCGCCTGGACATTAAATTGGCCGTGAACGCTCCGGACTAGGGCGCCATTCAAGATTTATTTATGGCCCGGTTATCGAGCTCGAGTAATGTGACGAATTGCTAGGCGGACGCCGGACTCCCAACAGGGTAGAGGCCCAGCAAGATGATGCGCAAGTCTACGTTCGATGGGTGGCTCTGATAACATGGTGGCCATTTTCAACCCAAACCCAAACACAATGAAAAATCCATGTTTTGTTGTAACTCTCTTTTCTCAAGTTCTTCAGTACTCTTACATTTGAGTACAAACCCAAACAAATCCAAACAATTATTGATGCCATTCTGACTTTCGAGTGGACGTTTCAGCATAATTCCCTAGATTTCGTTCAATGAAATTCTAGGGAATATATTCGTCACTACGATGAGCAATTTTCCAGATAATTTTTGAAAAAAAACCCTACATAATTGATTCATATTAAGGCCCTATCAAAATTGGTAGACAGGTTGGATTTGCAAATAAATATGAGAACTCTATTCTTTATTGGAACACCATTTTCAACCCAAGCTCAAACCCAATGAAAAATCCATGTTTTATTGTAACTTTCTTTTCTCAAGTTCTTCAGTACTCTTACAGTTGAGTACAAACCCAAACAAATCCAAACAATTATTGACGCACTTCTGACTTTCGAGTGGACGTTTCAGCATAATTCCCTAGACTTAGTTCAATGAAATTCTAGGGAATATATTCGTCACTAGGATGAGCAATTTTCCAGATAATTTTTGAAAAAAACCCTACATAATTGATTCGTATTAAGGCCCTATCAAAGTTGGTAGAAAAATTGGATTTGCAAATAAAAATGAGGACTTTATTTTTTATTCGAACACTTTGAAACTTGAGAGTCGAAGTGATGTTTTAGTACTTGAAGTTTATCGTTTTATTATTTATGGAAAAATCACCAAATCCAAAATGACATTTGAACCCCTAATAATTAGCCAATAGGTACAAAGGGGGGTTTAATCGATAAGTATTGGGGTCTTTCATCGTTACACTTTGCTTGATCCACTTCTCCTAGTACACCCTATATATATACACGTAAATGGAAGTCTGCACGTGTATTCGGGAGTTTCCGGTTGGAGTTGCCAAACTCGAAGGCGCAGCATAAACGTTTCGCCCGATTTCACAGGACCGAGATCAAAGTATCGGAAATCCCGGAGACGTCAACGCAAGCATCTCATATCGTACGTGAAACTTTATGCATCTGTTGGCCGTGGGCTTTGAACACTTTACCCAGACTCCCAGATATACGAGGCTTGCCCGACCCGAACTTTATGTACGGCAAATAAAGGCGACTCAATATTGAATTTAATGGAAAAGTTTGAGCAAATATAAGTTCGATCCGCGAAATGTAAACTGGCGTTGGAACATCCTGCTGCCCCGGGTTACACAAAAAAGCGTTTTTCGAGCTATGCAAAAAAACTACCTTACGTTTTACATTTATTAAGTGTGGAGTACAGAGCTTTGATAATTTACGTTTATAAATAAACTGTTTTTTTTTTAAATAAAAAACCTACGTTGTTTAAGTTAAATGAAAAAAATATATAAAAATTTGTATCATTAAATAATAAATTTAATAAATTAAAATAAATTATCTTATTTATTAAATTTAAATTAAATTAAAAAAATAAAAATACTACGGTTTTTAAATAACTTGTATAGTCGTTTGGGTCAAGTGTACGCACGCCGGAAATTTGACCCCTTTTTTATATTATAAATATAAACACTTTAACAAACGAAATTCGAAATTCGAATGATTCGAAATTATCTAAACGAAATTTATAGTTTTCTAATAGGTAATAACTCTGGGTAAAAACTGTAAATAATAATTCTTATAATAATAATATAATTCTAATAATAATAATAAAATAATTCTTAGTAAAAACTTAAAATATTTGCGTACAAAGCTAGAGACTAGATCTTATAATTGAACATTAGGAAAAGATTAGGAGGTAATTAGAGATTAGTGGAACTTTATCAACGCGAGATACAGATAACTAAAAGTATTGGAAAAATAATGGATTTCTTTTTACTACACCTGATAAAAGCTTATCGGTCGCGTACTTCATGATAATTCAGAGGTTACAAACTATTGGGTCAATGAATCGATCGTTGAAGATTCCGGTCACATCTTTCAGCAATTACGGGCCCTCATTCGGTATCTATATATCTTACGTTTTCGTACATCCTAAAGAACATTGAAGAAGTGGAAAGGTCTCCGGTAACTCGGGGAACGTTAACTGCAGTGTTCCGATTTGAAAGTGGCGATTGGTAATTGCAACGGCCACGCGCGCAACGCGAAACCCGAAGCGTTCTACATCGGTGTGGGGCACGATTTCTTGATAGGCACTCTTCGTCTATACGCGGCTCTGTCGATGTATTAAGTCTTCCACTGGAAGACCGCTAAAGTCGAAGAAAAAGGAAATAAAAGGGAGAAAGGAAATTGAACTCCTAGTAAGTTTGAACTCATCGCGTATTCGCGGTCTGTCCTTCTTCGCTTATTTCTCTCACATCGACCAAAGATCCTCAGGAATTTTACTCGATCTTCCTTTTCGTTGATTGTGCACTCTGCTGTGCCGAATTTCCTCTTCAAAATATGAAGAACTTTTCGTCTTGCTTTTACGAGCTGGCGCGAGCTTTGAATTTGAAAAATTCTAGCTTTTTTGTGATTTCTTAGTCTGGTGTATCATCCCCAAAAATCAACAGTTTTTTTTTTAAGTTTTGTCTTTTTGAAAATCACGAAAAATAAATTTCGACAGATCTTTTTTTCGAAATACTCTAAAGTAAAATTTCGATAGATCGTTTTTTTGAAAGACTCAAAAGTGAAATTTCGACAGATATTTTTTTCTTCAAATACTTAAAAGTCAAATCTCGATTTATAATTGTCCATTTCTCAATTAAAAATCGACAAACGATATTTTTGGGTCGAAAATCAAACTTTCTGATTATAGCTTGCCGTTATCATAATATTCGAAACTTCGTTGTTATTTATTTGTTCAAAGTGTATTTATTATTAAATAAACGCCGATAAGAAAATGGATTTTGAAAATTTGTGAGGTTATGTCGATTTTCTTTACGTTTTTTATGCTCAAGTAGGTTTTTAAAAAATCGTTGTGTTAAAGACCATGATGTTTTTTTTGAGAGCCCATCAGCAATGGGCGATAAGTTGGCGATGGCTCGGAGGTAGTCGTGGCATTATTGCCAAACCTAAATTCAGGTTGGGACAGTTCTCTTGTATAGCGATAGGACTGGGGAGAAACGAGATTGCGTGTAAGTGTACTTGCCAGCTCGGTATCGGTTATAACGTATACGCAATGGAGTGCACAGAGCACTCGAACCGCCATTCATCATGACAATGGGAGTACCGAGGATCGCTTATGAAACGAATGCACACCTGCTGACGGGAAATACACGAGAATTGGCCATAGGACAAAATCGATATTGGCGGGAATCGTTATTGTTCCACGAGAGAGCGAGAACTGTTGCGAAGTGGTTTTAGCGCGAGTGATAAGAGGCCCGATAACGAATGCAGGTTTAATTGAACGCTCACCCCGATTGTTTCCGTTAGGCTCCGCCATTTTCGATGCGTTTTTCGAACCAATGTTTTGGGTATTTTCGAACTGCAATTTTGTTTGGGTTTATTCGGGTTTTTCGGGACTGGAATCTTGTTTGGGTTTATTAGGATTTTTCCTGACTGCAATTTTGTTTAGGTTTTCTTCCAACTGCAATTTTGTTTGGGTTTGTTTAGGTTTTTTCCGACCTGCAACTTTGTTTGGGTTTGTTTGGGGTATTTCCGACATTAAATTTTGTTTGGGTTTGTTTGGATTTTACCGGACTGTAATTTTGTTTGGGTTTGTTTAGGTTTTTTCGGACTGCAATTTTTGTTTGGGTTTGTTCGGGCTTTTTCACGAACTGCAATTTTGCCCAAACCAAATCTTTCGATTTCGTAAATATCATTTTTCGTAAATTCCACCCCCTCCCCCCCGGATTTTAAACCCATTTTATCCAAAGTATCGAAAAAACGAAAATGTCGAAGGAAACCAAAGTTCAATCGTTGGGAACGAAGAAGCTGATGGTTTTTTGAGGTTATCGCTAGTTTCAGCGATAAGACGATTGATCTGCGAATTGAGAAAATATATACGCGATAGCAAGAGGGAAGAAGGAGGAGAGGTGTTAGACACTGAGAATCCGGGCTGGCATCGTACAAAAGGCTGAGCTACCGGCGTCGTCACTACTCGTGGCCGAGAGTGATGAAGCCTTTTTTTTTTTTTTCCACGATCGATCGTGAACGCCCCAAGGGTGACACACTCTCTCGTTTCTTTCCTCGTTTCTTTCCTCCACCCGAGGCTTCCTCTCACACGTACTTTTTCGTTTTTCCGTTTTCCTTTTTTTTTGTCTCCTTCTCTTTCTCGCTTTTCCTTTGCTTCCTTTTCTTTCATCCCGACGTTCGACTCTGTCTCACGAGAATATCGTTTCGTTGAGAGAGAGCAGCCAGAGGCAGAAAAGACACCGGATGGAGGGAAAAACCGCGAACTAGGCGATGAACCGTACAGCCCTATAAAGGTTATCGGAAAGAGAGGAAGAGGCCAAGAAAAAACCATTCGATAGAGGCGAGAGAGAACTGCGCAGAGAAAGAGCTGCGAGAAACCAAAGAATCCTAGCGTGTTCACTTACTTGGCTGTTCGATAGAAGATGGCGCAACCGTCGACGTATTTACGGTCGTTCTCAGCCATCGTCTTCGCCCTAGACTTCGGCGAGAATATCCCGTCATAACCGTCGTGCTTTAGTTCCGGCAGGAAGAAATTGTAGAATTGATCGGTCTCGACTTCCTGAAGGCTGATCAGATCCGCTGAGTAATGCCGTATCTCGTCCAGTATACCTTTTTTCCGATATTCCCAGTCGAGTGCCCAGCTAGGACAGTAACCGTACATCTGACGGGTCGCGTACTTGTCGCACAGTACGTTGTAGCACATCACCGTGAATATACCTGTAACGAACAAAAAGTCCGGTCAAACTATCCCTCGTTCTAGAAAAAAGAACAAACATGGAAACGTCGATATTCACGATCTGAAGTTTTTCCAATTTGAAAGAGTACGAAATGATGCCGTCGACGAGAAAACGAGTTGTCGGATACCGATGCTTCGAAATTAAGATTCATCAGGAATCACCGTTACTAATGTGGAGGATCATTGATGAAAACTAGCTAGTTGGTAATTCGTCGTTTGCAACATTTAGTAGGTAAGATTCAGAAACTAGTTGGCAGATTTGGAAAGAAAAAACCCAAAGGTGTACATGAAGTTGTATAACCTTAATTTTCAAGTCATAGTAACCCTTTAAACGAACTTGAAAACCCCGGGCCTTCGAATCAGCGATTTGGACAACTTTGGGTTACCAACCGTCATCCGCATTTATCGAGACTTATATCGGAGTCATTCAACCTATTGTATAAGAATGTCTGAATACACCAGAGGTACCTAAAACATTCCGAATCATTCTAAACCTGTAATGTACCATTAGAGTTGACTGGTTTATAGAATAACAATTTTTAGTACGCAGAGAAAACCCAATGACTTCGGTACTAGAGCAGTTCTTCATTTCTATATCTGGCCTTCTACACTGCCTGCCCTGTCCTTTCTAAGGGACAGGACTTTCCTACAACCTAACAACTAAATCCCACCAGCCCAAAGCTTCGAACTTCTTCCACGTTTCTCGTTGGTCCTCGGAAAGAGTACAGGGACAACGAGACTTGTCAAGTTGTTTGGCAATTTCCTGGCGGTAGGTCCGCCCCCCTTTACCCCGGCCCCAACAACATTTAATTCCCCTGAAGGGACCACGATCGTTCTCATCCTTCCGTCTCTCAGTTCTCCATCGTCCAAGCTCTTCTACGGCCTCTCCACGCCGCAAATCAGGATCAGACGAGCGATCTTGGTGTTCGCGTTGTGGACTGCTGTACTTTGGTAAATCCTGGGAGCGATAAGTCGTGTAACGACGAGCATCGCAACTTGCACGAATGCAGCTGGACTCTATAGACGTTTTGGTGAATACAGTTCTATACCTAGACGAAGAAGCCCTGCATCCTTCCTCCTGAGAGAGAGAGAGAATCGGTTGGGTTGGTTCGTCGAGGCGCTTATGCGGTCGGTTAGCCTGCGGCAATCGCATTTGGGAATATAGCTCGCATCCTACGTTGCTGAGCTGCCATTTACCCACGAGTGTCCCACGGTCATCCTAAGACCCAAGCAACCCCTCCTTGCCCGCCACCAAGCATAACTATTACGGGGCACCAAACCTAAGCTACGAATAGGCAATGGAGTGAACCTCCAGGCATTAACCCCCAGCCCCTCCCAGCTGCCGATTCCTTAGTCGCTGGGTCGAAGTACTTCATACGCTTCGTGCAGGTCTTGTCTAACGATTACCTGCCCACGTACGGAAATCGATATGGAAACTCCCTGGAAAGGGTGCTTACTAACTTTTGGTGCACAATTGTGCGTAGCCATTTTGAAGGATAACGGCGAGAACTGTATGTATCGTCTGCACACTTGCCTAAGTACCTTACTAAGTACTACGGGAAGGAAACAACGTAATACTAAATTCCTGGAAAGTTTCTTCGTCGGCTGCCGAAGCTTAAGTTTAGTTATTGAAAGTGTCGGGGAGAAGCGTGTACGGCTGGAGTTTTTTCCAAAGGCTGATAGAGAGGATATTCGACGGTGACCACATAGAAGGGACCTACGAGGAGGATGCTTCGTAGAGAAAATGTCATTTGGTCACGTGGTCCCAGAAAAACCTTTATGGCCCCAAAAGCCAAAATTGAGTCGTTTGAACGAAACACTGGGACCGTAGTTGGGAGTTTAGTTTTCGTTCGTTGCTTGTCCGGTACACATAATACGAACTCAGGCGACTAGCATCAACCTTTGCTGCTTTCGATCCAGCCTACGCCGTCTAGCTCTCTAGAAAGGAGAAACGGATAGAACTTGAGGGAAAGAGGGAGCAATCGTGTAACATAGTACGCCGTAGTATCAGACTCGAAAGCATACGCAGTTTCATGGTTTTACTGCCGCAATGAAATGCTCAGTCGGAATCGTTTACGACTCACCTTATCCCAATTCTATTTCCTTCAGCGTTCAATCTTATACCTCCCTATTTTCCTCGATCACAGCCGATCACGTGACTGGCAATTTCGCCATGACCACGCGGGTTTAAGTATCCCGAGTTCTCTTTTTCCTTCGCTACTCCATCTCTGTCCGTCTTTTCATCTCTGTCTGGACGTCTTGGTGTTACAGTCTTGACGCACCAGCGAAACAATGACGGAACTTTCTGCGTTTCCGTATTACGCACGGCACTTCGGTCTCCAAGAGTTTTTTCTTTGGAGTCGATGGAGCGAATGGTTTTCCAGAGAGTTGCCAGTCCTCCACCACGACCACAAAATCAAAGAGCAATTCGATTCGGAAGGAATTTGATAGCTTTGATAGTTGGGGCGTTTCAAGATCCATCATCATATATCCCTCATCCATTGTCGCAACCAACGGAATTCAAAATGGTGGAATTCAATGCTTAGACAACCGCAGACTCGTTCTTCAACGAGACTCTTTACGATCTCGAAGATCGTAAAAAAAAAGAGGGATATATCGAAGATTCGGTACGCCCGTCTAGGTCGACTCTGTCGAGTTCCTACTCCAGCCTTACACGCTTGGGGTTAAGAGGATCAGCGTAAAGTGTCTTTCCAAGCATTAGGACTACCCTGTATGCATAAATTGTAGAGCTCTTCTCATACTTCCCAACCTAGCCTCTTTACAGCTTCGTAAATATCCGAACTGACAAGACTGAATTTCCGTCACGTGTTGTACACGCGAACAACCTCGCCTATTCGCTATATCCGTACCTACATGCATCGTTTGCCCCATTCACGCACGAGTTACTTATGACGCGCTTCGAAACCCTCCGAGTCACGAATACCATTTCGAATATGAATGTTAGACACGGGAAGAGACACGCCAAGTTCTAGAATGATTTTTGAATTTGAGTCGTTCGGGAACTCAACTTCGCGAAACCCGACCTCCTTCGTAATTTCATTGTCGAATCGATTGTTTCGGAAACTATTATGAGGTTTCTGCAAGCTCGATAAAGGGCTAAAGAGGAGACTGGAAAATACACAAATTTTTTTTTTTAACGGAAATGTACGATTCTTTGAATATTACTGTTTGTTTATTTATATTTCTTTTAATAATATAAGAAATATTAATAAACTAAAGTTTGACTTTGATTGTTAAGGTGGATTGGCAAATTAGAGGTTATTAACCTTTAGGTTGTTCGTATTTGTTTTATTATTACAAAAAGTATAAATAATCTAACGTTTACTATTGATTAGTAAATTATTATAATTGATTTCAATATTTTCAATAATATATTATTAAAAATTTTTAACTACAAAAAACGTAATACCTAATAAACATATTATTTTTAATAATTAAGAAGTTGAAGTTTATTAAATTTGATTTACATCTGTTTATTTATATCAATAAAAAAATAATCAATTTAATAACAAATTTACAATTACAGTTAATAATTACAAAATTATTAAATTCCAATTAAAATTCCTTCGATTTCCCAATTCCCACGAAATTTCATGCGAATTTTCAAAAAATGATGTTTCAGACTAAAATTTATCCCAAATTCGACATTTACCATTTCCCACCCTCCACCTCCAGAAAATCGAGAAAAATTTTCGAATTTTGGTTCGGCAACAGCTTTGCATATTTCAACGCCACGCGACTTTTCACCCTCGTCTTCAGAAATATTTTCAATGGTGGTCTGGCGAATTTTCAAATGTGATTTTCCACGCTTGCAAAATATTATCCCCAAGAGTCTTTCCGGATATACGACGAGAGGAAATCGTAGGAAATAGAGAATTGAAGAAGGTGGCGTTTCAGGGGTTGTTGGATGATGACGACAGACCGGGAGGGGGGAGGGGTTATACGTATCCAGGCATACGAAAAATATACGCGAGGCGATATCTTTCAACTCTTTCGCCTCGTCGGATATATATAGAAACGAAGTATTATTACGATCCACTTCTTGTTATCGCGGGCATACGAGGATTGAGTTTAGAAATCGAAGAGAAACCTCTTCGAGTGGTGGGATATCGTTTGCTTTTTTTTCTCCCCCCCTCCTTCTCAATCCCCTCTCTTCCTCTCTTTTTCATCTTCTCTCTGCCCCGATCATCGATACAGCAGATTTCCTAGTGTATCGAGAATTCACGAAAATCCGGGACATATTTTTCACGATTCCATTGGATCGACAAATCCTTCCATTCATTTCGTGTACCGCTCATGGCGAAGGTGGTCGTGATATCAAGCGGATTCCACACACGTAGAGTCGAGCCCCGATTTTTTCTCGTTTGGGGCCAAAAACTCGAAGAAAAGAGGGGGGAAGGGAAAATGTTAAGTTTTGTTCGATTGGAGAGTTATTGGTTGCTCGTTATCTGCCATATTGCGAGAGCATGCTTGTACTGAAGCCTGTTTTAATTTACAGTTTCGTTAACCCATTTGCTGTACCTCATCAGGTACAGCACTAAAAATTAAGGTAGCTGTTATTTTTTTATAACAAGAAAATTATTTGACTGTTGTTGGTAAGAAGACACGCAACGCTAATAATCAATCACTAATATTGGGGGGTAGGTAAGTTACAACTGTCAGATCGAGGATTGTAAACTTCGAGTTTTGCGGCGATAACGAGTAAGTAGGATCAGATTTATATTTCTATTCTTTAAAATAATATATTTGTATTTCAATATATGTTTTTTTGGAAGCATATATCCGTGGCTGTAAAATAAATATTGAATAAGAGGTTTGAAACTTGTTTTGAAAAAAATATATGCTCTGATATACTACTGAACCCAATTGTGTACATCCCCTTCAAGGGGAGCCTAATCATGTGTTTTTAATTTTTTTTTTGTACTTTTTCGTTCTTTTGGTTTGTAAACAATATAAAAAATAAACATTTCATCAATATATTATGGCTAATTTGATTTTGGCGTTTGGGTTAAACGAGTATTGACGTATTTTTGTTGTTTTTTAGTTTGAGGTTAGGTTTCTTCAAAGTCGACGCGTCTTGGTCGTTTAAAGCTTGATGGGGACTCAAGACAACCCTCAATTCCATCAAGGTCATTTTTAGGTCGTTTTAACTAATTTGGAGGGTGGGGGAAGGGTGGAATGAAAAATGGAGGGAAATTAACTAAAATGAAGGTTTTTTATAATGGGGAATTCACTGTACACGCTAGACGAGCAAAACCAAACTAATTCGAAGGGAAAAGGGTTTTTCTGGGATTTCTGGGTGGATAGACGAGCGGGTTGCGCAACGCGGTGCAATCGCAGTAAATCAACGGTTCTATTACGGCAAAAGCGCTGAGGACGAAGAGTTCGACGGGCAGGGGATTTTTCGTTCGCCTCGGCATCGTGGGAGGTTGGCAAAGTTATTTCGTAACTCGGTTCGCGAAGGGTGTAAATAACTGGACGATATGGAGAATCCAGTCGGATATTCTCTTTCCCAAAGTCCGTATCACTGATAAAGGATCGCTCGTTATCAAACGGCGCGAAAGAGGCGCTAATGAACCTCGAAAGAAACTGGAAATTAGCACTCAGCTGATAATCGACCGATAAGAAAGGAGGGTGTGTATCAGCGAGAAACCCGGATCTACGAAGCCTGCAATTAGAAAAGGGAAAAGTGCGGTTGATAGAAAACTGAGAGGGAGGAGGCAAAGGCAATTGTAGGAAACAGGGAATATCGCATAGCTTGCTTTCACTGATATCTTGTCGGAATCTTCATTCACTTTGCTCGGGTTGAAAAAGTTTCAGTAATTTCACTTCCGAATCACCAACTTAAAAACCATCAGGAATTTTGCATTCCTTCAACGTTACGATCTTTTGCTTTTTTAGTTCTTGATTTGTAGTCACGAAAATGTATTTTTCAAAATGATCATTGACATTTTTTTACTACAAGAAAAAAGAATTAAATTTGATTAAATTAAATTGAATAAAATTTGATTGAATTAAATTGAATTAAATTTGATTAAATTAAATTGAATTAAATTAAATTACTTTGAATTAAATAGAATTACATTTTTAAAAATCAAGTACAGCAATAAAGAGAGAAAAAGTGAAGGAGGCTCGTATCAATCCGAATATTTAGGAGATCGAGTTCCCAATTAATATTAACCCTAGAATGGTAACCATACTTTTTTGACCTATTATGGTAACCTGGACTGAAAAACTACCCCAATTTTCAAAAATTCACATCTCCGGTTATATTTCACGAAAAGGATTCACCTTAGGCTCCTTCTTTTCGTTTTTGTAATACAGAATCACAGAATTCTTGAAGTAGAAAAAGTTAGTAGAAAAATGGGGTGGAATGATGAAAAATATGAGAAATTCTAAAAAAAATTCTTTTTTGATTGACCGCTTGGTCACCCGGGATGGTTTTTCACCCCAGGTTACCGTTCTAAGGTTAATGATAAGTTGAAGTTTATGTCGTTGGGTTAAAGTGTTTAAAATATCAAGTTGTTTGGGTTTGTTTGGGTTTATGTCGTTAGGTTAAAGCTTTTAAAATATCGAGTTGTTTTTTTTTACAAATTGGAATTTAAGAAAAAAAATATTTAGGAACATTTCTAAAAGTTGTTGCGGGAAGAATTGTCAATAAATAGAGAAACGACGGTTGGAAAGCAACAGTCCACCACAGAATGGTTGAACGACGGATAGGAGTGGAGAGCAGTCGTGAATCGAAAGTGGACAAGGAAATTCCCAAGAGATAGTGGTCGTGGAGGTGTTCTGTGGTTAAATCTGTCATCTCTGGCAGATCCCCGTTGGTTTTGTTTGCTCATAGTTGATAAACGCTTTATCCACACCGAAGGTCACCTTCGGGTTAGTTATTGATTTTAATTGGGTCATCGGGTGACCGCGTTCACTTTGAACTTTGGGTATTGATCTTTAGAATCTTCTGGGACCTTCGGGCTATCGAAAAAAGGGAAAAACTTGACCTCTGCTTCATCTTCGCTTCCGGTTTTAATAGGAATCAGCAATTACGAAAAAAAAGGCCAAACGAGAAAATTGGGTAAAAATGGGGTCGAGTTGGGAAAAATTGGGAAACGAATGAACAAGTATATCTGGGGAGTACACCCGTCGTTTCGAACCTTCTTTTCTTCCACCTTCTCGTGGGAGTCGTTCGGGCCGAGGTTGCGTTAAGGGGGCGTTTTATTCGGGCTCGATGTTGCGTGAGATATTCGGCGTTAATGGTCGTCTCGAGACGTTTTCCGGGCGTCGCGCCCGGACCTTTTTATTTTCTTTAACATCAGCGTGGGTGCACTCGTACCAGCATTCTTCAGACTCGTCTAATTATCTGGAAATGTTTTATTACCTCGGTTATTCCGAGCCCTCGATCGGAGAGTTTTGCACAAATGTTTCTGTCTAACGAAAAAGACGTTTGGAAGGTTGGAACGCGATGAATAATCGAAAATCCTTTGGATAAGGTTTCAAAACTTTCGTTTTAACTAGAATTTTCCACATTTGCGTTTAATATAACAAAAGAACCTCTAGAGGGATTTTTACGACTCGTAATCATTTTAGAAATATTGAGCTTTTAAAGTTATTTATTTTGAAGCAATTCTTCTGTATTAAATATTATTGTACAGACCCAAACAAACCCAAAGAGATTAAAAAAGAGCCAAATTATCATAAAGTCACAGAAACAAACTCAAAGAAACCCAAACAAACCCAATGGGCGCAAAGAAACCCAAAGAGACTTGAAAACATCTAAATAAACACATAGAGTCATAAACAAACCCAAAAAAATCCAAAGAAACCCGAAGGGACCCAAGTAACCACATAGAGACAGAAACAAACGCAATGAAATTCAAAGATATCCAAAGGGACCCAAATTAACACAAAGAGACAGAAACAAACCCAAAAAATCCCAAGAAACCGAAATGAACCCAAATAAGCACAAAGAAACTCGAAGAAGCCCGAAAAACACAAAGAGATTCAAAAAGACCCAAACAAACCCAAAGAGACTCAAAAAGGCCCAAATAAACCCAAACAGACCCAAATAAATATAAAAAGACTCAAAGAGACCCAAATAAACACAAAAAGACTCAAACAGACCCAAATAAACCCAAAGAGACCCAAATAAATACAAAACAACCCAAACAAGTCCAAAGTTACCCAAACTGAGATTGAAATAACGATTTTTCAGTAAAATTAATCGAAAAGACATAAATGAATTTGGTATGTCAGCAATTTGATTGTGATTACTGCAGATATAATACGAAATTGGATGCTGCATTTCACTCAAGCGTTAAATTTGTCTCTCATTGGAGTACAGTGTAACACAGTATGCTGATAAGATCGATAATGCTCGGAAGAATGGAAACTCGATAAGTACTCTAAGTACGAGGAAGGAATGAAGGGTGACGAAGGGGAAGTGGAACCGAGAGGGGGTGGACACTAGTCATAGGTATCGAGATAATGGAAACCACAAATAGAGAATCCCGATCGCTCCATTGACGTTTGTCTTATCATTTTCTCGATAGTGCATTCGGTCCATCGTCGAGTGCATCAAGACACAATATATATGTGTGTTCGTGTGTGTGTGTGTGTACGTTTGAATATTTAGTATAGTGCACTCTCTTTATCAGCACTCAACATAAATGCTGAAACGTACGCAGAGTGCTGGTCCACGTACTGCATTGTATTTTATGCTCGACATAATAATCGATTCACTTAACCGTCTCGAAGCATCGATATGTACTATCTTCGAGAACGACAATCGCACGAAAAAAAAAAACATCGAACGATTTACATTTGCCTTCTAACGAAGCCGGAAGTGTTCGTTATAACGAACACATTGTTTTGTTTTCCGTTGATAAAAAATATTTAATTATTGATTAAATTACCTAGATAAAAAATCGCATTGGATTATTATTTAAAAATATTATCAATAGTTAAATGAAAATTTTCATTGGACTATTGAACAAATGAAATAAAAATTTCCAGGAGATTTTGGGACTTTGGGGCTTCGATATTAATTACAAAAGATGAATAATCGATTCGTTTTAAAATATAAAAAGATAATAAAATAAAATTTGAAATATAGAAAGACAATCTTTCGTGGAATTTTTAAAAATTCATGCCGAAAATCTCTTTACCTAATTAAATATCAATTCGTTAATTATGATTGTCTAATACTTGTTACAAAATTAAAACAATCAAAAATTCGTTTTCAATTATAAACAAATGGAAAATTGTTATTGACATTTTTTAAAATTTCTACCAAAAATCTTTTGAATAAATATTCATCCATAAACGATGATTGTTTCGTACTTATTACAAAGTTAAAACGATAAATGATTCTTTTTCAATTATAAAAAAATGGAAAATCTTTAATGACATTTTTACAAGTTTTTACGCCATAAATATTTTTACCTCATTAAATATCAATTCATAAATGGTGATCGTTTAATACTTATTACAAAGTTAAAATAATAAACAATAAATAAAAAATAAACTTTGTAGCAAATTACTAAAATATAATAAATTATTATTAAAAAAAAGGCATTTTAAGATCGTAGTTGGATATCGGACTATCAGTTTAGAACGGATATGTTAGAGATCGAGGATCAGAAGAGAGAGGGTTGATCGACGATCAGCTGAGGGGAAGAGGGGGGGGATATAGTGCTGATTGAAGTCAGAGGTCGCAGTCTCTGCGTGGGAAGATTAGATAGCTATTCCAATGGGAGAGCAGTCGGAGGTGAACAAGGATAATACGAGGTTTCTCGGTCTCGCTCTTGACGATGTCTGATTCCACAGTCAAGTAGTTCACGACTGTGCACGCACAGACCTACGTTCCCTGCGAATTTGGGGAGAGCACACCACTCGACCTGTTAATCACTTTAGCCATCCCAGCAAAGTGTTTACCGCGCAGAGTTGGGTGGCAGCAGGTTGAACCCTTCGAAGCTCGTGAGTTTCATACCTTTCCATCTTCCTGGATATTTCTCTATATATAGGGTGACCAAAAAATTCGATCCTATCCTTCGAAAATTTCGAAGTAGAGGTCGTTTGCAACAGATAAGGTCATGTAATATAGGTCGAAAAAATCAGTACTTTTCGAGTTATTAAAGATTTAATGTTTTTTTTTTTTAATTAAAACACTCATTTTAAATGTATATAACATTTTTTTAGCACATTTCAAGAGTGTATTTATAAAGCCTAATGAATACTGGACGGATATTTTTTTTCGTAATTTCATTTACAAATGATAAAAATATCTTTTCTTTGAACACCTAAAGTAGAATCCTGATTTGAAGATTATTATTTTATTTATAAATCCTAATAGACTCTGGATCGATATCTTCGTATATAATTTCAATGTATAAAAATATCCTATTTTTGAGAATCGATTTTTTAAAAATCAAAACATTCATTTGAAATATATAATAGTTTTTTTTAGCATATTTCAAGAGTGTATTTATAAAGCCTAATAAATACTGGATCGATATCTTTGTTTAAAATGTCAATGTATAAAAATATCCTTTTTTTAAAGCATCCAAAATAGGTCTTTAAAGATTTTTGTTGACTATTCCGAATCAGAGTATTTTTCAAAATATATATTATTTTATTTATTATATTTTACGATTTGTAACTTTCGTCTCTGGTATTTTTGGGAAATTCTTGAGAAGTATTTTTTTCGGAGGTTCTCATATTACACGTTATTTTATTTTCTTGCCGTATACGATCGAACGGCGCAAGACCGAGTGCGAAGATCTCGTTTAATGTACACACCGCTCACACACGTATACAGTAAGGACACAGAGATACGGGGACGAGATCGTGGAAAGGTCGATCTTCTCTTGTACGTGCTCCATCATTGGTTTACGATACGGATAGTCGTAGATTCGAACCTTCGCGAGTTTCGCGAAACCGGGGCTGGGAGAGGCGCCCGGTAGTAAAGACGCGAAAGAGCCATTCTGTCACGAAGAAATATGATGGGTGTGTGCGCGAGCAAAATATACATACGAATTTATGCGCATATCGTATGTACACATTCATACCAGAGCTGAAAATACACACAATCACGTCCTACGCGTGTGTACACGCATAAATTACGATGCGACAAGTACTTTGTTTTTTTTTTTTTCTTAAACAAACGTCGTTCCTATCTGAGACAGGATTAATTTTTTTATTCAGAGCTTATGCACAAAAGTTCCGTTTACGTTCGGTCTACTTTTTTATTTGCCTTTTTTTTGCGACGATTCATTGTTATTTTTATTGTTTGGGTTTGTTTGAATTGTTGTTTCTTTTTATTTCATTAATTTTTTTATTTGTTCGTGGAGTTTGTTTGCATTGCTTTTATGAATTTATTTATAATTTATGTTGCCTGGATACAGATTTTTGGGTTGGTTCTGATCGATTTTCTATTTATATATTTTTATTTTTTTTATCCTTTTCTATTCGCATTTTTCATTTATTTACGGGATGTGTTTGTATTGTTTTTCTATTTTCTATTTTTTATGGATTTTTGTTTATTATTCTCTATATAGATCTATTAATTTATTCAAGATATGCGTTTCCATTGTTTTTCTATTTATTATATTTTTAAATACATTTACAATTTTTTTTGCTTCAATTTATTTATTTCGCTACCACGATCCGTTTGAATTCTTTCCACTTTCTTTATTTTTAGTAATTACCTACATGTTTTATTGCTTACATTCAATTTATTTAAATTTCGTTTATTGCTTCAATTATTCACACTTTTAAATGAAAAACAATAACAATTCTTTATAAAAAAAAAATTCTACCGAAATGAATGCTCGATTATTCGATCAACGCATTTTTAAAACAAATTTAAAAAAAAGAAATTCGCTTTAAATAACCTCGATTTTTGTGTCGTCACACTAGTTTAACCCCTTAAAGGTGTTATGGTTGCACATGCGCGCGCGCGAGGAGCACCCATACGGCGAAACCACGAAGGCGAAACGCTCACGCACTCGCAGCATGCGGTCTCTCATTCATAAGCCGAGTTCTCGTTCGGAGGTTGGTGTGCATGCAAGAAATATGTATCTTGCTAATGAAGTGGCCCCGCCGGAGGTCGTCGTCGCAGCCAAGTATATCACACGTCCTCGTACGTATATTATATAATAGCTGAACCCGAGGGCCCGCGACCTGCCTCAATGCGACTCGAGATCACGAAACCAGTTCCACATAATCGTACCGGAAAAATTCAGCGAGGTCATAAAATTAGTCTTTATTGCGATAGATATACCGAGGGCTGATGGTAAACGAAAAAAAAAAGAGCAACCATCAAAAACGATCTTTTGTCGACTGATGGTCTAACTCTTGATGTTCGAATGTTGGAACTTCGAAAATTGGAAAGTCACTTTTTTCGCACTGACCAAAACAAACCCAAACACCCGAGGTTTGGGTTTGTTTGGGTCTGTCTGTCATTGAGGGTTCATCGTTTCGTGTAACTAAACGAACTCGATCTATTGAGGGAGGACACCATATGAGGGATACTTTTGTTTACTTTTGGGGAAAAATAAATAATTGCTAATTGGTTTAAATTTAGAGATCTTTTTATCCACGGGAATTGAGGGGGTCGTGTATTATGGATTAGATGAAAAAAAGGTCAATTAGAGTACCATTTTGTTTTAGTTTTGCTTCTGTTTGAGAAAAGCGTGGACGTACACGCTTTTGTCGAACAGATGGCACTACTGAGCGTTCGATATTTTATTTTTTAACTTTGTAATTATTATTTATAGAAACAGTGTTTTTGAGCCTAGTTTGTTTGGGTTTGGAAAATGTTTGGCAGAAATTGACAAATTTCAGTTGTACCATCTGTTTGACAAAAGCGTGTACGTTCACGCTTTTGTCGAACAGATGGCACAACTGCGAATCCTATATTTTATTTTTTAACTTTTTAATTATTATCATAGAAAAAATGTTTTTGAGCTTAGTTTTCATTAGGGGGAAAAACATTGGCAGAAATTAAAAAATTTCAGTTGTGTCATCTGTTTGACAAAAGCGTGTACGTTCACGCTTTTGTCGAACAGATGGCACAACTGCGAATCATATATTTTATTTTTTAACTTTTTAATTATTATCATAGAAAAAATGTTTTTGAGCTTAGTTTTCATTAGGGGGAAAAACATTGGCAGAAATTAAAAAAATTCAGTTGTGTCATCTGTTTGACAAAAGCGTGTACGTCCACGCTTCTATCGAACAGATGGTACAACTGCGGATGCTATATACTATTTTTTAACTTTGTAATTAATAGTTATAGAAACAGTATTTTTGAGCCTAGTTTTTATCAGGTGGAAACACTTTCATAGAAATTTAAAAAATTCAGTTTTGCCATCTGTTTGTTCAGTTTTGCCATCTGTTCGACAAAAGCGTGTACGTTCACGCTTTTGTCGAACAGATTGAAAAACTGCGCATCCCGGGTTGCAAACGTTGCGCCGCGTGTTTTTTCGCGGACAGGGCGAATAATTCCAGTAACGATAATGGTGGTAATAGTAATTGTAGGAACGGTAATAAAGTATGGTATCCGAAATGAATCATCGAAATTTCTATCGAAAGATAATTCTCGCCGATATCATGAGCTTTATCGTATGGAATTAATATTTTTATTTTTATATTTCAAATCCAGATAAACCGTCGGCTTTTATGCCGAGAAAATTGGGCGAGCCGGGTAAACATTTTTCGTAATAAATAAACGAATTTGCTGGGAATACAACCGTGATGCATACACGCGTAGATAGCTGATACCGAAAACCCTGGCAAAACTCGCAGTTTATCGCGTCATAAATCGCGACTTTCGGTAAAAGCGTGTATCGAACGGTCGCGCGAACCGGCGTTCACGCGAATGCATATCGATCCAAACAGATAAGGAACAGCCCAGGCTAAACCTGAAGGTAATCGTGAAGTTTGATGGCTTTCGCAGTGTAATATTTATTTTTATGAACCTCCCAGTTGCGGAATGATTTTTGAATATGGAAAAATAAAAATGGGCGTTGGCTCATTTTCTGACTGACGATGAAGTTTGCAACGTTGGAATGCAATGATTTTTAACAAAAAACAAATTATTATCCTATTTTTCCGCTTACAGTTATTCATTTATTTATTTATTTATTCATAAATTTATTTCTTCTCATCTCATTTTCCCAATTACAGTTATTTATTCGTTTATTTATTATTTTATTTATTTATTTATATATTTATTTTTCCAGCTAAACCAAAATTTATTTGCCCATTTATTTTTTCACTCATGCAAACAAAAGAATTATTAACAGTGATTCAAACGTTTGAAATTATTCCATCGTCTTTCATGAAAAAAATTTAATTTATTTAAATAAAACAAAATATTAATATTCGAATTTTTCAAACAAAACTAAAAATATAAAATAACTTCTCTTAAATACCTATAACCCCATACCAAAATTTAAGAATTTTTTAAACTATTAACCTCATCAATACCATTATTAATTAAATTTATTATTAAACGATTTTTTGCTACAGAAAAAGGTTGGACGATCGAAATATCCACGAGATAAAAAAAAATAAGTTTTTTCAAAGCTCTCGACTGCAATATATGTTTATGCAGGAATTATCAAAATTTTCGATAAAAAAGGATCCAATGATTGATCGTGTGCGAATATAGACCGTTGTGATAAATGACCCATAACGAACGTTCGACTTTTTTTGCGAAAAAATAAACTCCGCAGGTCGGGTAATTACGTGGAACTGTTACGACGAGTCTGGCACCCCACACGAATATATTAACGAGCTTTCTCTCTCCCCCTTTTTTTTTTTACGTCCGAGTATTCGTGGCGTGTCAGCCCGTGTTGGTTGACGCGCATTTTCCAAATCCTAAGAGAAATAGCGTGAGCTCCCATTGACGAGGATTGACACATTGTCCGCGAGAGATTTCCCAGTGCGAGAGAGTCACGTGGGAAATTCGCTGCTTCCATATACTAGCTCTGGCAATCAATAATGGACCGATAGATATTCTATACGAAGATTCAGTTCGGCTATCCCAAGTGAAACGGAATTTTTAATCATCGGTATTTTTACGGTTCTATTTTTAACGGTTCATCGTACTTCGTGTTTTTTGCCTGATTTTCAAAATTTCACAGACATTGCCGAGTGCAGTACGAAATAAAGTGATAAAAACACATTTTTTGGAAAATTGAATTTCTGTGTATTTTTTTTTGACAGTTGTGCTTTCGTCTTCGTTTTTATTTGCAGCATTTTAGTATATTTGTTGCATCGAAATTCCCATGTTGTACGTTTGGGTTTGTTTTTCAAGAGGGCACAGGGAAACTGAGAAAAATCTTTGAGCTCGAAGCTGTGTTTTTTCCAGTAGTTGTTAATAATAAGGTAATTGATCCACGAATAATCGACAAAAATAAATATAAATAAATTGAACAAAAAATAAATTACCATGAGGGAAAAAATGAGATAAAAAATTAGACAAAATACAATGAACATAAGATCACGAAAAATAAGATAAGATAAAAAAAATAAAAATAAGATAGAAAATTAAATAAAATAAAAAATAAAATTCAATACAAAATTAGATAAAAATGAGATAAAATTTTTTTTAAAAAATTTGAAGTCTTAATAACGAGTACTGGCACGAATGGCATCGTTTTATAAATTGTACATCCATGAGGAATAAGAGGTTCCTTCCGTGGCCAGTATAATGACGTCGCCTCGTGATTGCTGAATAGGGTGATGCCATAATGAAATGATTTATCTTTTCTATTTAATGTCCGTACAATTGACAATGTATATATATTTTTTGTTGTTGTTGTTGAACCTCCGTTCGTTTCTCGTACATCGGAGGCAGCAGGACCGACACACGTGCAGCAGTTGGTGTTTACCGCACGAGTGTATTAGGCCAAAGCAGCGAAACGCTGAGAGTGTACAGGACACTGTGACTAGCGGTTTCAGGGGAGAGAACAGACCACGTAATAAATCTGTCCAGGATGGTGAGGTCCATCCTGCAGTTGCGGCTACGGAGATCCCGTAAACCCTCCCTGGCTCTCTTCTCTCTTTTTCTCTCCCTCTCGCTCTCTGTTATTAATTATTAGAATTATTGTATCATTATTGTAGTTATTTCCCATATGATTTTATCAGTATTATCATTATTATATTTATTTCTAATATTATGATATCATTATTATCATTATTATATTTATTTCTAATATTATGATATCATTATTATCATTATTATAATTATTTCGAATATTATGATATCATTATCATCATTATTATATTTATTTCTAATATTATTAAATCATTATTATTATCATTATTATTAGTATTATTTTCATTTATTTAAAAAAATGTACTCACTTCCATATTTAATCGTAATTCTATGGAAAATTTTTATTTTTATTAACAGTTTTTGATTGAATTGAATTTCTATTTGAATTGGAATTCAAATGCTCGTAACTCGAGCTGTAAAACAGACAGAAAATATTGGTGGAAACATCGGACGAAAATAGAAACTTATAAGTGAAATTAAAAATGGAATAAATAATTTTTCTCGGTGATTGAAACGCGATGACAAAAATAAATCCCTAGGGCTGAGCCAATATTATTTATTTCGAGAAAAAAATCTTTTTTTTAAATTATTGATTTCAGGATAACTGCGTTATAAAAATGAAGTACACCATTAAGCCCTTTAATAGTTTTTTTTTTAATCGACGTACAAGCAAGCGTCCACATTTTTGTTTCTTATTTTTATTTTGTCTTTTGTTTTTTTTGTTTTTTTTTTTTCGTCACTTCCACCTACCCCCTTAAAGTATAATTGTAATACCGCCTCTATCAGCCCATTATTGCATTTCCTAGACTGTATACGAGCGCGGTTTATGCGCTTAGATGCGAAACATCTCGATGCCGGAAGTTATTCGAGGAGACGTTGCGGCCAGCATTCACAGCCGTTCCTCCATGGACCACACAGTGCAAATGCACGTCAAAATGAATGATGGAGGTTTTCGCGTAGCTAATAGCCATTCCTCGGTATCATCGTTCGTCTCGCGATAATCGACGATAGAATTTTCATCGCTGTCCCGGTAATCCAAAGGTATGCCTGACGTCCATCAAACGCGATTCAAAAATATTTTTAAAAAGTCAATTTTCGAAAAACTCGAATCCAACAAAATTCAATGACATTTGTATCGTCGTCGAAAGAAAAAAAAAACATTCTTTACGATCTTTCGATTTTTACTTTTATTCAAAATTCTGAAAATAATTAAAAACTGTTCGAACTGTTTTTATTGGAAATTGACTTTTTTTTCGTGCATCGTCTATTTTTATCGATACGCTTTATCACGTGACGACCGCGAAAATACTCGCTCGCTATTACGAGGCAGAGTACACGACTTGATTACACAGATGACGTATCTTTTATCAGTCACGGTCACGCCCACAGTTTATCGACGCGATTATCAATTATCGTTGCTCACCACGATTATTGTTATTATTTTTATTATTATTTTCAATTATTCGTATCATTTGAAATTATATCAATTTTATTGTAATCAATAATTACACCGTAATCATTAATTTTTATGTAAAATCACTTAATTTTCTAAAACAATTTATTTTCACTCATTTTTTCTTTATTACTTAATTAATTAAATTTAATATCTTTTCATATAATAATAATAATAATTTATTATAATATAATAATATAATTATTATTACAATATTATAATTATTATAATTATTATAAAATAATAAATATTATAATAATTTCATCAACCTCGATAATAATAATAATAATAATTATTATTATTATTATCGAGGTTGATAAATTATCATTATGACTATTTCGGTGGGCTGTTATTAGGGTGCGGATATTAATAGCGTCCCATGTACAGAAACCATACGAGCCACTGGGGAACCTCCACCGAGGGCTCCCTCGCATATCCGCGTTGGGATTCGGTGCCCCAGGGGCGGTTATGTTTCGTTACGCCATTCGTGCATGCACTCGTTATGTACTGTTACCAACGGAAATTTTGTAAAGACGGTCGCGAAAGAGCTTAGTCTCTTCACGTCCTCTTTGACGATAAGCAAGGAGCTTAAAAAATAATCTTATTGTTTTTTTAATTCTTTTTTGATTCTTGCTTATTGTTAATAAGAATCTAAACCGAACGATTCGCAGTAGTACGAATTATTTTGACTGTGAATAATTTGTTATACTGCAAAATAGCTTTATTTTTCGTTGTTCTTTTTTTCAAAATTTATTACAGCAAAATTGCTTTTCTTTTTTTCAAAATTTTCTACAGCAAAATTGCTTTTCTTTTTTTCAAAATTTTTTACATCACAATTGCTTTTCTGTTTTTTTAAATTTTGTACAGCAAAATTGCTTTTCTTTTTTTCAAAATTTATTACAGCAAAATTGCTTTTCTTTTTTTCAAAATTTTTTACAGCAAAATTGCTTTTCTTTTTTTCAAAATTTTTTACATCAAAATTGCCTTTCTGTTTTTCAAAATTTTTTACATCAAAATTGCTTTTCTGTTTTTTAAAATTTTGTACAGCAAAATTGCTTTTCTTTTTTTCAAAATTTATTACAGCGAAATTGCTCTCCTTTTTTTGAAAATTTTTATGCTTAACGTTAACGAGAATATAAATTGAATATTTTTCAATATTACGAGTTGTCCTGTTTGCGGGAAGATTTGACATGAAAATATATTTTTGAAAATCAATTTTTTCCAAAATTCCTTTGCTCTTTGTAAACGAGAAAACGTATCGGAGGGACACACGAATAATCCTGCATATTTATCGCAATATATAATTGAGCCTGATCGAAACAATGGATACATTTATCGTCGTTTCGAACGGTCAAATGAAATTTGGTTTTCGAGGTCATCGTTGCGTTTGCAAACGGTGCACGTCTCTCGGAAATTTTCGTCTCGGTTTTCAATTAACGCTGGTGTTTCGGCGCTAATTGCAAATGCCAGTTGGTAAAATTCATTGATTTTGGTTCATTGGAAGGAAACTCGTGAAAGAACATTTACTCCCGATAAACGTGGATTCACACGGCTAGAGGGGAAACAAAGTTTAACTCACACGTTGGTCGCGTCCTGTTTGGCCTGGTCAACGGTATCCATGGTCTCTGCGGCGGATGATTCGCTGTTACTGTAACCAAAACCAAATGAGGCTAATTATGCGCTGGGAACTGCCAGCTACGTGTATTTCGACAGTTGGAGGTTTTCGGTGCGTCAAAGGATCGTTCGTTGTACGAATCTCGATTATATAGTCGATACAATTATACCTATTTGCTTTCTACTCCCGGCCCTGTTTTCTTTTCTCATTTTCCATTCCGTTGTGTATTCCCGTGGACGATTCGATGTGGTTGCGTCATTGGGTTGCGAGAGGGGGGGGGGGGGGGGAAGTGAAAATCAAAAGAAAGATATTGTTTTTCGTTTTGGTTGGTTTGTATTGACCCAATGGAGTATCCACTTAATAAATGATTTTTTTTTATGAAGCGTAATTATTTTAAGTATCGTGAGATTTTTTTAACGAGGCTTAATTATCTTGAGATTATCTTAAGGAGGCTCAATTATTTTGAGATTTTCTTAATGAGGCTTAATTATCTTAAGATTTTCTTATTGAGGCTTAATTATCTTAAGATTTTCTTATTGAGGCTTAATTATCTTAAGATTTCCTTAATGAGGCTTAATTATCGTAAGTTTATATCAATAAAGCTTAATCATCTTGATTAACTTAATAAAGGAAAAATTCTGATTTTGAAATTAAAAAAAAGATCGAAACCTTTTTTTGTCATTGATTTTGGGACTGATTTTTTCGGAAATGATTTTCAATTCCGAAAAAATCAGTCCCAAAATCAATCCCAATCCCATCAGTCCCAAAACCAATTGATTTTCAATTCCGAAAAAATCAGTCCCAAAATCAATGACAAAAAAAGGTTTCGATCTTTTTGTAAATTAACTAAAAAAAATATGATTCTCAATGGTTGTTCAAGACCCTTTTGAAAAAAAAAACGCCAAATTTCTATCTTAAATAATATATCCCAGAGAAAATAACGCATCCCAAAAAAAAGAAAAAATCAATTCTAAGGAAATAAGAATGTGCCCATTAAAGCATAATTTAGCTTAGAAATTTCGAAAAAAAAACATTTTTTTATCCTGCTTTTTTCGAAAGATGAGATTTCGAGACGAAGTTTGGATAAGAAATAGGTTGAAGAAGAAACAGGTGTAAGAATGGTGAGGGTGCGAGAGAACAAGTGGAAAGCACGTAGATCCTTGGCGTAAGAGCATAAATGCGGTGGAGAAAGAGCCCAACGAGAAACAACTTCTTGGGAGTCGCGTTAACGTCTTCGAGGTCTGAGGTGTGTAACTTGCGAGGCCAGACGTAAATGAGGGTGCATTAAAGCACGGGTGTAACCTGGGTACACGAGGGAGGTCGTGGGAGTACTCGGGGAGGCTCCCAGCCAACGTGAGAGTTGGGGTTCGCGAGAGAGAAGAGATCGGGTGGGGTTGAGGGTATAATCAGAATTAACAATTCAGGAGTCTCTTGGTTATGGAGACGAAAGGTCGTGGCTGCTGGTGGGTTCGAGTACATGAATATACATTCATACGTAGGTATCGAGTATGCACATATCGAGCTTTCAACCTCGAAAAGACGTATTCGACGTCGACGTATGCTTGGATTTGTTTGGGTTTGTTTGGGGTAAGGGTGAGACGTTTTCGCCTTGGTTCAATCAATATGGAGTCAGTTGTTGGTTATTCGTAAAGTAGGTCCCGCCAATAAGGCCTAGCTAAGCGAGAATTGAAAAAAAAAAACGAAAACTATCAACATGAATCAACAAATTTTTATGTTAATCATTATTTAAATAAATTATCTGCAAAATGAAAATAGAAAATTTTAACATAAGCGAGAAAGAAATGAAACATTTTGTAAAACATTACATAGAGGCCTTGCTTTAATGTAGCAGGGTGATAAGGCTTACGGTTTGTTTGGGTTTGTTTAGGTTTGTTTTATTATTTAACATACCTAAAATATTAGACTATAGTTTTAGTATCTCTGGTATTCGAGATGAATAATCTAAATATTATTATTTGGTTCACATGATTTCATCCCAAAAAAAAAAATTGAATATATTACAATTATTTAAGTATTTCAAAGGCGTAGGCCTGATTAGCCGTCTCCCCGTAGGCCTTATTACCCATTAATTTTTCATTTTGATATTTCGTTTTTGTTTGAGGTAAAAATATCAATTTTTCTGTTCCATTTAGTAGAAAATGTACTAAAATAATGGATATTATTTAAACTTGTACATGTTTTTCATGATTTTGTAGATATTCCTTAGCTAGGCCTTAATATCCGACAGGCCTTAATATCCGACTTAATATCCGATTGACATCCTCAAGAAGTCAATTACTTAAGCAGGTCGATCAAAAAATCATGTGCATATATTTAGGCACATGCCGTTGGGAATTGGGGAGCCGGAAGTTGGAAACCGGAAATCGATGTCGGTAGTGATAAACCGGAAGTTGGAAGCCGGAAATGATAAACCAGAAGTTGGAAGCCGGAATTGATAAACCAGACGTCGACAACTGGAAGCTGATATCGGAAGTGATAAACTGGAAGTTGGAAGCCGGAACTGGTAAACCGGAAGGGGACAACTGGATATTGATATGGAAAGTGACAAAGCGGAAGTCAATATCGGAAGTGATAAACCAGAAATGGAAACCGGAAGTTTTAAGCCGGGAGTGGATACCGCAACCGGAAGTGGGAACCGGAAGCCGCGAGCTCAGAAATGAAAAAACCGGAAGTCGGAAACTGAGAGTCGTCGATCGGAAGTTAGAAAGTCGGGGCTGAGAATCAGAAGTCGGAAACCGGAAGTCTTAGCGAAAATGTATTCAATCAAATGTATGTAAAATTCGAATATTAATTCTTGTTTATCGTTTCACAAATTGGGCAAAGATTGTAGTTTCGATTTTGAGCATACTGCACGAGACGTTTTTGTCGACTACAGTTGTTTAACAGAAACAGTTGTCACGCCCTTTTCAAATCCGAATATTCTCCAGCTATTTGTACGTTTCGTTACAATGCTTGACTCGGTTTTTCGAGTAGTCCCTAGACACCCCAACTTCGCCATCCATCAGGCCTACCTTGACGCAGTAAAAAAGAAGCGCAGGAAGGGAAAAAAGGGCAGGGAAAGAAAAAAAAGGGTGAGGGAACGAAAAAAGAGCGAGAAAATGAAAAAAAGGGCAGGGAAAGGGAACTCTGGGGAAAAAATTGTAAGTAAGAAGGAAAATCAACTTAACTTAAAACAGCGCAAAAAAAAGGGCGGGTAAAAACGAAACGTGATATATCTCTTCGGTAAGGCCAAATAGAAAAATACTGTGAAAATAATTCACGTTTTCCTTCCCGCTGTACTTAACTTTTTTCCATCTCTCTTTGGCTTTTCTCATCTTTCCTCTCTCTCTTTCTTTCTGACTATTTATTTAATTGCGAATTACTCGAAGTTTAGGATTATTTTATTTCATTGTAATCGTTAGGTTTACTATATTTTTATTTTACTTTATTTTTATCTCATTTTTACTTTTATTTTCTTTCTTGTTTTCCTTATTATATAGCATTAGCTTTATTATTATTATTCTCTGTTTTTATTTTCTCATTCTGTTATCTTTAAGTTGCTATCATTATATCGTTCTGTACTTATTATCATGTTAAGTTAGGTTTAAGTTTTGTGTGTTTAAATTGTTATTTTTTCTTTTGCCCGAAAGTTGCGACTGGGATATAAAAAACCATATCATCATTATCATCATCTCTCACTGTCTGCTATTAATTTCTTATAGCTATAAATTCGCACATGAGAGATATTCTAACTGTACCACGATTCCGAAAAGACGGAGTTTGAAGTTAACCCCCGTATATGTTTGTATATACGGCGAAGGGATTCCAACCGCGAGATGCCCACGCGAGAGAACTCTGCCTCATACGTTATAGTTCCCGACTCGTAATTTGTTCGCACTCGACACATGCTCTGCGGCGAGCAGTTTGCGTCTTCGCTCTTACACATACGTATACTGGGGCCTACGTACCACGGAGTCGGTACTACGGTACCGCGTGGTGACACTCCGTACTTTATTAATTTCAACGAAAGGTCTCTAAAACTGCAGTGATTTATGGGCCCTTAAACTTTCAAAGCAAAACAATCAAAATCACGGAAATGACTTGCAGAAATTAAGATATAGATATTTGAATGGATTCAATCACGCAATTAAGATACATTTTTGGTTCTTTAATGATGCATTTTTTTTTAATATGAAATTCGTTTGTTTACTGACGAATTCAAAAAAAAAAATTAATCAAATTTCAATACGTCTGATGATGAATTTAACAAAAATAAAAATCGAAATTCGTTCGTTTGACGACGAATTGAAAAAAAAAATTAATTAAATTTGAATACGTTCGATTATTAATTTAACGAAAATTAAAAACGAAATTCGTTCGTTTGATGACGAATTAAAAAAAAAAGTGAATAAATTTTAATACGTCTGATGATGAATAAAAAAAAATGTAAAAACGAAATTTTAATATGTTCGATGATGAATTAAAAAAGAATTTTAATTGAAATTATGATTCGGTTGGTAACGAATAAAAAAAAAGTAAAACGAAGTTTCAATTCATTTGAGATCGATCTAATGTGATAGAATGGGCAGAAAAAATAAAAATAAAAAATTTATTAATTCTAGAAATGTTTGGTCGGTTTCCTTTGAAATGATATCAAATATAAGTTCTTTTGGGAAAACCGCGACTGGGTTGATCCACGAGGAAAAAAATAACGAGGGAATTTGGTGTTTCCATAGGAAACACATTTTTTCGTTTCCCTGTGAGAACTAACGATGCAAACCAATATACTAACAACAGAGACAGAGGAAGAGAGAAAGAGGGAAAAGGAGAGGGAGGGGAAAACCTTTTTATCCCGAAGCTCTCTTAGTATGCAAAGTAACGTTGGTCGATGGAAACTTTGCTCGAGCACGAGAGGGATCAGAGAATGTGTCCCCACGGTGGAGAATATGAGGAGAAAAAAAGAGAAGAAAAAAAGTACGCGAAGAGAAATCACGTGAAAGAAGGCAGCGGCGAATATTGAGACATTATTAACCCTTTATCGCATCGTACGCGAGGAAAACTTTGCCCATTTACCGAGAACCGAAGATTTCTTTTCTTCTCATCGGCGCGACTTTTTTCAAATTATTTTTCAAAGAGCTTTTTTTTTATGAAAATTCATGGTGCTTCCCGAGGCGTCTGTATCGAGGGGATTTTCTGCCGAGGGAATTTTCGCCCTGACGATATCGAGGGTCGCGATCGAAACTCCCTTCCCAAAGATCGGTTATACAATCTGTTTGACAAAAGCGTGTACGATCCCTTTTTTTTCAGCAATCCGTTAGAGGGTAGCTTTGAGCTTCGATTATTAATAGTGGAGCCAACTAGACTATTTTCTAATATCACATCATCACAATGTATATAATTCATGATTCGAGTAATTTTTTTCAATGCCTACTTCCTAATAGTTTTTATGTTTCGCTGTGCACGCTCTTACCAAACAGGCTACAAAGCCACCGTTGACGTTCCGTCACGAAACGATTTAATTGAGCCTTTTCCCTCCGTGTAAAAAATTCACTAATAACAAAACATCGCGCTCTACATTGCGTACTAGCCATGCAATATTTTTCAATACTCTCCCCCTAATAATTTTCGAGTTTTGCCGTACACGCTCTTACCCGACACTATTGTAACCAGATCAAAGCTAACCCTAATATCAATAGAAGAATCAGCTGTTCCCAAAAAATCTTTAAATGACCCAAGCGAAACGAAACAATTCCATAGAAGCCTCAGTCTCAGAGTTTCGTTTCTCTTGACTACAAATTGAAACAACTAGGAATCAAAAGAGACCAACGAAACAGTAAAGGAGACTGGTAGATACTCGTAGAATCAATTATTCGTTTTTCTTGACTTTTAATTCACGAGCTAGGGAGCCTTGTATTTGCTATTTCCAGGACGTCTGACTCAGCAAAATTTAAGTGACATCTCTGAGCCACCGAGATATAATCTTGCTGACCGCGTAGTTTTAATTACGAGGCTATGGGTCTCTCGTTTTCCTCGATGGTGGTCCGCCGCTCCTGGCATTATATACTGCAGTAGCGGATATGCTATATTATAATATCCACGTGGACGTTTGAACGAGAGATATAGGGTGCGAGAAACAGTGGAGAGAAAGAGAGAGAAAGACTTTGAAAAGAGACCAGGTTGAGATATCCTTTCAAGCCGGAGGTAGCGTTCATTAAGATAGTTCATTACACCGGAGAGAAGGCTCCTTTTATATTCTCCTCTCTTTTAAATACTGCTCGCTCATTACTTTATTAATTATTGAGCCGCTCGAGTAACGCGAGCTTCGTAACATCCTGAAGATCGTGCTTACGAGAAACCGCGCATGCGCCTTTTAACCCTCCTCAGATTTAACACAAGAATTTGTTTTATTTTATTTTTTTTAATTTTTTTTTTAATTTTTTTTTTCCTAACAAGGCTGGTAGCTATACATCTCTTTCTCTCTCTGGAAATATTTATCGATTGCATTCAGAAGCACACCGGGTGCTCGCTGATACGCGACGAAATAAATCCTGACAACTGAGATTCGAAATCGTGGAACGCCGATATAAATCCGTACCAGAGGGAGATTGAGAGAAAGAGCGACAGGGGGGGAGGGGGGGTGCTCCACTTTCGGAATGATGTTTTCACATTCTAGTCACGTAGAATATATCTTGTAAATAAATTCTACGGATTATGGGGATTTCGGGGACAAAGAATTTTTTTGGGACTATCTTTTTTTTTTTGTGGCTGAGAAGACTGATACGTAAACGATTTTCTTCGAGTCTGCTCCGTGGTTGTGACGTTATATCCGTAGGGCTGATTGAAGATTTTAGATCGAGCGATTGATTCATTTCATTTAGAAATTAATTAATCAGCGATCAAATCGTTTTGATAAATGTTGATGATATTTTAACTTCTTTTCAACACTTTTCTTGCTGTCGAGTTTCAACTTGTTACTTAAATTCGATTTATACAGCAGAAAACTTAAACTTTACTTAAAAAGTAAAAAAATTAAACTTTACTTAAAAAGTAAAAAACTTAAACTTTACTTAAAAAGTAAAAAAATTAAACTTTACTTAAAAAGTAAAAAAATTAAACTTTACTTAAAAAGTAAAAAAATTAAACTTTACTTAAAAAGTAAAAAACTTAAACTTTACTTAAAAAGTAAAAAAATTAAACTTTATTTAAAAAGTAAAAAAAAACTTACCAAACCCAAACAAACATTTTCATTGGGCAGTTAAAAATGACGTGAAAAGTGTTGAAATCTTATTTTACGTTTTGCCTAAATCGAGGATCCCTAAAAATAAATGAATGTGTATTTGAATGGATAAATATTACATCATCTGATCAATTTATCTTGGAAATTCGTTTATGGATGGATGTTTGCCAGAGTTGCTCAAATATGGTTCGTGTCCATTTATAATCGATGTATCATGTTTGGGGGCTTATGCTTCTTCAGTTAGCACAGTTATTAATATATCGTTCCACATCGGTTATCCCAATTTTCATATTTACCATTCTCGTCCACCGAGTATTAATATATCGTTATTTAATTGACGTGTGCAAAGGATTACATCCTCGTTTTTAAATTTTTATAATGCTTTCGGATGGAGGGTGAAAGCGTTTGAGTACCGAGTGTGGGAGATGCTTGAAATTCTCCACGAGGACTTTTCGAGACTACAATATACGTACATCGTGTATAGACTCGTACCTGACACTTGTTGCTGCTAAAAATTCATTTTTATGATTTTCTCACTCGCTTAATACATAGGGTCGGAATAATCAATATTGTTATACCGTCGCGATAAAGTTTTTCGGTATTTGTTTTTTTATCGCTAGGAGCGTTGAAAAATAATTTTCACGATCGTATCTATGTATTACTGGATGGGTATAAAAAAATCGCCAAAATTCTTAAATTTTTGAAAATTGATATTTTTTCAATAAATAATACGTGAATTATTTTAGAATGTTTTACTGAACAATTCAGTAGTCATAAACACGTGAATTTAACGTGGACTAGCTATTTTCAAGGTTAGCTATTTACGAGATCATTTAGATTTTCGAATCCACGATTCTGCTATTTTTTTTTATCAACTTTCACTTTTACTCAAAAAATCGAAAAAAATCACGATTTTTTATGATCAAAACACGATAACGAGAAAAGCTCGTTCAGTTATTATTTCCTTAGATATCTCATTAGGATGTTGACGAAAAGCAAAAGCGTAACTTGAGCTTTTTACCTCAGTCAATTATGTGGTTTATTAAATCGACATTCTGAAAAGTTCTTAAGCACAATTACGATATTTATATGAGAAAAGCTTCTCTTCGGTGGAATAAAACCTGAGAGGACGAAAGTTCGAACCTCAAGACCATCTGGGAAAACTCGTGAACAGAGATCCGGGCTCTTCGGACTTGTTCGAGCTTTCCTGGCTTGAATCCTCTGCGGAGATAGGATGGAGGGGGGAGGGGGTGGCTGGGAATAGAGCAAGTGGAAATTTAACAGGAAAGTACTGGAAGGCAATAATTCCATGTCGTCCAGTTTTCCCAGTCGATGTTGGATAACTCCAAGGGAAAAAAAAATTGTTCGTGTTCTGATAAGTATCGCAAAAGATTCTCTGCGAACGCGAAAAGCTAGAGAGATTTTTGTTTATGGAAGTTTTGAAAAATGAAGTCAATTTAAATCTGTTTTAAGAAATTTAATGATAGTTTTTTCAAAATTAAAAATACTTTTTTTCTTCAGAGATTTAGTAGAACTTAGTTTTTTTTTGGCGAAAGTTATAGTAAAATAGTGCTTAGGGAATGAGAGAATTTATTTCGTGAAACAATGGGGTTGAAAGTTGGTTATTTTCTTTCCAACTTTTTAATAATATATTATAGGAATTTTTTTTATTTCTGATTTTATTTATTATCAAAATTCTCAGAATGAGAATTAAAAAAAAATAGCAGTTTAATATTTGTGACCTAAATTTGTCGAAGGAATTTTGGAAGATTAAAAAATGTCATTTTTTGGGCGTCCTAATTATTGCATCCCCCTTTAATGTCATTCAAAGACAATAATTTTTATCAGAGATTTTTCCCCCAGAAAAAACCTTTTGCAAAATAGTTTAAGCGAATAAATGAAAAATAAAAAATCGTTGCGTCCGTACGATGCAAATTTCAACGTCGCACCAAAATACCTTTTAAAAAAAAGTTCTTCATCGACTTAGTAAAAAAAAAGAGGTTCAACCATTCGTCCTTTATTAACGTTTCGACGAGTTTAAATCGATTCAATTCCGAGACGCATATACGAAATCTACTGTCCCAGAATCCCTATTTCTTTTTCGCCCAGGTTCAGCTTGATTTCGCAATTAACGTGAATGCTTTTTTAGCACTATGAAAATTGTCTCTGGGTACCCAATTTCCCGAGACGTTTAAAAAGTTCGAGATTAGTGTACCAAAATGAACGAAAATTTCCTGTGCCAACATGGAGGGGGCTCTGTGAAAGAAAAATAATAGGAGAGACTTTTTCTTTTTGTTTTTTAACAGTGAAACCAGGAAGGGAAGGATTTCCATACATTTTAATTAAAAGTTTTTTGTTCCGCGGATTTGCGAGTAGATGAGCCTACGATGCCATGTGAAATGACTCATCTGCCACAAATACAGCGACAAAGTTAGTCTACCTACGTATATATGTCACACACATAGTTTTTCCCTTTGCAAAGCAATCTGTGGCGAGACTTCGCTTATTTTCTTTAGCCCTTTGCAGCTCGCTTGGAATGTTCCAAAGATGCCTGTTCGTAACCAAACTTTACTAGCTTCGTTTTCGTAGGTATGACATATTATATTGTGGAATGTCGACAGATGATTAAAATTTGAACGAGAGATCGTGAAAAATCAGGAAGGCTATGAAATAAAGAAAAAAAAAAAATTTGGAACCCAAAAAGTGGACAACAGAAAAGTCAGTCAACAGATGACGCGCAAAGGACCAAAAGCATCTATTTCGTTCTCCTACGACATTTTTGTTTTCAATATATGCGTTTCTTGTAAAAACAGCATTGATTAATAAATTATACTACAATATTATACAGGGTGTCCCACAACGGAATCTCATTAGCGAAATGAGGGGTTGGGGGTGAAATTATAAGTCGATTTTGACAAGCATGTATGGTGACCGGATCGACCCTTGAGTTATCATTAATTTTTATTCATTTAAAGCAGCCAATCATAGTGTCCCACTATGCGGACACTTCCGCTCGTAAATTATTATTTGACGTTAAGTGGCATATCGCAGGTCCATGTCGATGTATTTTTATACTTTGATGACACATCCACAATTCATTCGCATTGAACGCTCCATTTCTAGGGGAAAATTTTAGAAAAATATTTTGGAAACGTTTTTTGCATTTTTTCAGTCTAATTTTGTACTTTCGGAAAAAACTCGGGGATTTCGGTAATGAGCGGAAAATTTACAATTAAATAGACACTTTTAGGAGTTTTAAAACGAAAAAAAAAATTGCCGGCTTCCCGGCCACTTTTCCAGAATTTCAGAAATCATGAGATTTCAAAAGGTCGTAGAGTGAGCTTCTTCTGTACTATTGAGATTTAATTGGTGGGTTTGGAAAAGGTTTTTGCCTGACTTAAATAATGGCGTTGGATTCGTATCGATATCTCTCGTAGTTTTCCCGGAAAGTCCACCTGAAAAATCGCAAAAAAAGAGGCAAAGGGGTATGGATGGAAAAATGTGCAAAAATCGATGGTCCAACTTTGAAATTCTGCCAAAAATCGAAAAAATATCAGATTTTAATTATTAAAAAAGCATTTTGAAGAGAAAATCATAATGAAGAGATTAAGCACAGAGTAGAGTGCGAAATCCTAAAGGGAAAAAAGTTACCGATGATTTAGTGAACAAACTTTTTTTTCCCAAAAACCCAAAAAATGTTGGATTTCAAATTTTTTTTTTATCGGTCCATTCCGATGTAATTTTATCCCCTAAGCACGAATCTACCATTATTTTCTCCAAAAAACCAAAATTTTGCGGATAAAATCGTAAAAAGCTTCTAAAAACGCGATTTTTTTGCTGCACGCAGTGATTTCGACAAAAATTCGATTATTGCGAGGGATAAACAAAAGCGTCTTCCGCGTGATCTTTCTCTCCACGATCCAACTATACGTGATTTAGGAAAGTGCAGGAAAGCGAATATTTCAACGTTGAGAAAAAAAAAACAAAAAATTTAAAAAAACATAATAAACTTTTACACCAGCTCGGCGCGAACGCGGGTTCGTCGGGGAAGTTTGCCAAACGCAGTTTCTCAAGTCGATAAACGAATATAAAGTTCTGCCGGTTTTTACACGGTGTTGCTCCCTCGTTGTTTTTTACTTCTTTATGAGTCGCTAAGTAGGAGGGAAAGCAACGAGTTAGCGCGGAGTTGCGAGTGTCAAAACGGTCCAAACGGAAGTCACGTCTGCTAGGAAGTGACTCGTCTAGACACAGTTTCACCGGAAATAAAATATGTTGACTTTGAATGTAGGTTCGATAAGCGAGTTTACACTTTCGCTGAAACAGTTCCTCACGGAATGAAAGTGAGATAAAAAAGCACACAAAAATAAACAAAACAGCTTTTTTCCAATGCTGATAAAAAGTTGTTTTGTGATTATTTTTCGTTTCGATAAGTATTTGCAGTTTAGCTTTTGAATGAAGTTTCGTCGTCTTTATCGATAACGGCGTTAAAATCAATTCTGTTGGAATGCAAAGATATATATATATATATATATATATATAATTATAAATAATTATAAATAAAAAGTAAAAAAAGAATAATTATAAAAGGAATAAAAATAATATATAAATTATTTTTATTTCTTTTTTAATATATATATTTATTTCTGTATATATACATATATTTAGATTTTTATTTTTTTATTTTCAAGCCTTATTCGAAGCACTTTTTTTTACAGCAGAATTCGTAGGTTTTTACTGATGATACATAAAACATCTGATGAGATCTTTGCGTCCCAAAATCGATGAGAAAAAATGTCGAGTATTCGTGAAAAAATAAATTTAGATCTCAGGTTGCAAATTAACGATTTTTCGTTCCAACGACGTAAGCTTCAACGTAATTTTCATAATTTGGACAACGAAACGATAAATAGGAAAGTAAACTCGAGACGAAAAAGTAACGAAACGTTTGTAGCGTTTGAACCACATGGTGAAGCGTCCCCTTAGCTGAAGGGTTTAAGTAACGTAGAATTGGATAATTGGAGAGCAAACAGTGAGCCATCGAAGCGAATGGGGCGGAAGGACATCGATGCACGTTCGAACGTCACAGATTTGGCACTGGTCGAGCAATCAAAGTCGAATTCACTTACGAGCTTGCTGTACACGCGTTACCCCTATATACCTACCGTGTGCACATGCCAACTTATTTAGGATTCAAAGCAGGTTATCACGGGTTATCCCGTACTAATGAAACGTTGAGGGTTCGATCGAGGGATTGAGACCGTGTAGTCAGGTTGTTTCCAAAAACAACAAAAACGAAGAAAGTTCTTTTATGAATAATTTCCCATGGAATGGAATACCCAAAAGGGATACCCAAAAGGAACCGAATAGACATTGGCCAACGAAGTTTTTATATCGAGCTCGTAAAATTAGCACTAAAAGTCTTGAAACATTAAAAACAACCTACGAAGATGACGCTTTGTCAAAATCGAAAGCTTCGAGCCGTTTTCCCATTCCAAAAACCTAAAACGTCAACTGGACTCCAAATTTGACTAGAGCTACTTTTTTTCCCCCTAATAAAAAAGGATCCAAAAAAAGCGTTATATTAAGATTCCTATGTCGAAGAAAAAAACCACAATTTTTTTCTGTCACCCCGTACAAATGAGGCTTCGAAAGAATCCACTCACTTTCTCTTTGAAAAACACATCAACAGTATTGTCGACAATTTCATCCACTTTAAAAATAATTCTACTCTTCTCTTTTCCAAATGAAAAAAAGTTTGCTTTTCCATTCCAAAATTCACTTACCAATCTTTCTCACGAGGTTGAAGTTCGAAACGTTGCGGGGCAACGAAACTAATTTTTTTCAATTTTTTTTCTCTCTAATCGTAATAAAAATACCTCAATAATTATATAAATTTTCATTACGATAACCTAGAATTCAAATATAAAAAAAATATGTTTTCAAATAATAAATCCAAGGAAATAAAAAAATGAGAAAAGAAATTTCATTGCGTCGCAACGTTGCGAACTTCAAGTCCATTCTTTCTCCCATTCTTTTTCCATTTTTGTGTACTTTTTGATTATTCCATACTTCTCTTTTTCCCAATTCTTTCTGACACTCAAACCTTCAGCAATTTTTTCTTCCTGACTTTCGCGGGTGCACGTTCAGCCCCCAGCGTTTCGCGATGCAAGAATGCACGGGAGTTCCAAAAGTCGAACAATGGAATTTTCGATGTGCACCATTGGACTGTGGAGAAGACGGGTATGTAGGAGGAGAAGTGCAAGGTTTTTCTTAATCGCGAGTCACGTATCGCGACTCCCGTGCGACACACGGTAAAACTGCAAAAGTGCCGGAGGGAGGGTCGGAGGAGGGAATTTGTCTCGTATACGTTTTGAGTGTTGCACTTTTCGCGTACGGTCTGCGTATACGGATTATTTTAGTATGCAGCGAGCGGAGGCGGCTCCAGACGCATAACCCTCAAGTATTATTCTGAAATATGACACCAAATACCATTCGCCTCCGGTTACACGAGAGTCGTGTCGTGCCAGCGAGTTACGAGTTGTATTATTCCTTGGCGCATGGTATCCTCGTCTGTGTTACGTATCCGACGTAAATATGTTCGTACGAGAGCTCACGCAGCCACGCGTGCACACTCCGGAGCACGTTTTCCTATCCGGTCACAGGTGCAATATCCCGTCTCAAAAATACGACGGTGCATTATAAATGTCACACAGCCGAGACGTTCGCCTTACCTTTTTCTACCTTTTTTCGAAGCCGATTGATTTCCAAACGTCGAAAAACGTCCAAATTTGAGAAATACCATTTTTGATAATGGGGAGAAAGAGGGATTCAAATTTGGACTGAGTATGGCCATATATGTCCATTTGTATAGAGTGACAGTTGGGAGATACTGAGATAAAGCTTGATTCGGTTCCACTGTCTGTATGGTTAAAGCGTGCACGAGGAAACTTGGAATCTATCGAGAGGAAGAGTTTCAAGATTGATGAGGAGGTACTAGGAGGTATGGTGGTTGATGCTTCAGAATTAGTAAGTCGTACAGACGTTTACACTATTCATAATGATTTTGGATACTTCGAGACGTTGTTTTAACTAAGTTTCTGATGTAATCCGGAAAAGAGGTGGATAATTCCGGCATCAACGGGTGTTTGGTCTAGCTGGAGTAGGTATGGTCGATGAGCGAACGTGCTCGAAAAGAAAAAAAATCATTGTGTCGATTGGGGTCCTAATATTTCTTTGTCCAAGTGAAACTTTTGGTCATGTGCTTTTGGGGCATTAGAAATTCGTCTGCCACCACGGTAAGATGACTACTAGGGGTTTCTTTACGAAGCATCTTGAAGGAATAGTTTTTTTACCTTCTCACGTTTCAATCTACTCTCCAACTCTTGCCAGAAAGAAATATCGGCGTGCACGCTTTTTTCAGACTGTACCTACTGTTTTTCTGACTGTTTTTTTTTCGTTCAATTCTAACTTGAAAAAAACTGGAAAAGTGCTACGTAATTTACGTAACGTTTTTTTATCGAACTTTTTTACGAATGAAAATCCGTGCTTCGCTGATTTCCAACAAGATTTGCGTTTGCGGAAAAATTAATTACGACACGACAAGAAAGCTCGTTCGTTAATTTTGTCAGTTAACGAATACACGTCGGGGAAGTGTGCAGTAATTAGCATAAGCGAATGTTTATCTCGACGAAAATGTAGTCTGAAATAGCGCCCCCTACCGCATTCGTGATGCGACGTATTGTAACTATAATAATAATAGTAACCGAAAAATGCATCGTCTACCGTATATTATGCGTACGACTGGCTCGTATATATATATATATTTTTTTTTTTTCAAGCAAGTTCAACACTATCGCCGGAAGTATAAATAAAGTTCCTGCTATACGTATGCCCAGAGAGTTATGGAAAAAATGATACGCCGCCAAGTACTCATGGGAGCGGTTGAAGGATCGCGTAAAAAAATGTATACGCTTACGCAATCTCGTTACCGCGGAAAATAAATGTAAAAACTGGAAAAATTGTTTTCAAAGTAGTCGAGAGCCCGGCCTACTGTGGAAGTTAAAAAAATCGTTCGTAACTCAAAGTGATACGTAAATTGAAGAGAAAAGCCCTAGAAAGCCCTAGGGAAGCTCTAGAGCCCAGAAGTAATTGATTGAAAGAATCGTCATTTTTCAAAAGTGGTTTTTTTTTTTGGTAGAATTATTCAGTGCAGCAATAGTTCAGTTTTTATCGACGTTTCTCTTCCTAGTATTTCTCTTTGATCAGTTATTAAAAATAATATTGTGAAATAACTTTTGATTATTTAAGCGAATTTTCGCTTAAAAAATCGAAAATGAAATTCACAATTTTTTTTCGATCGAAATACAGTGATAACAAACACTCGGTCAGGTCTCATTCAATATGATTTATTTAAAGAAAAAAATACTCTGCGTTTTAGAATCAAAGATCAATTATTAAGATTTCAAAATGAAATTTCGTACGTAAAATTGTTAATGCACAAACAATTAAAAACCCAAACAATTGTTCAATAATTTATATTTATTTCTTCAAAGTAGATTTATTGTTAATTACCTTAATTTTTGGGTCGGCACAGTAGCCTAACCTTTCAAAGTTTATGCAAATGAAAGAAGCACCCAGTGGAATAAGAATGACAGCCGCTTAATTTGGATTTGTTGAGAGTAAATTGGTGAGGCGAGAAATTGGTCTTTTGAAGTGGCAGCGAGTCCTCTCTGGATTTACTTGCAACTTTAACGTCTTTTTCTCGACGGACGGAATAACAAGAATGTCGTGGCCACGCTAAAGGGGATTCTCCAAATCGTGTTTTGTCTCTTCTCCCGATTTCGCATTTCGAGACGAGTTTCGAAACTTTTCAACGAACCGAGGAAGTCTACAACGGAATACGTACTCGAGACGAGAGTGAAAAACGATTAAATCACCGAGTTACGGTCGTGCGTAGAATATTTCACTCTTCTTTGACAAATTAAAAAACAATCTGAGATACAAATGAAAAATTACGCGAGCGAAATACGTTGAGAAATTTCATTCGTTTTCTAGCAATATTTTTAAACATTCCAAAAGTCTGAAATTAAAAAGAACATCAAAAAGTTATGCACTTTCGAAACATAAAAATTAGCTGTTTTTTTTCAAACAGCTACTATTTTATCCAAGGCTTTTCTCAAAAAACGAAAAAAGACACAAATTTTCAAATTTTGTTTAGTTTAACAATTTGCAACCCATCTTCGATTCGGTTGAACCGACAAGACCGTGGAGTGTCCTACCCAGATCAAAACAGACATTTTTGCATCTCTTCATTCAACGGAACCTACAGCCGCCATTTTGATTTTTTTTTCATAAAAAAATTGGTCTTTACTTTCTGTTCATAAAAGAATCAGATAACCCAAAAACAATTCCCAAAAGTATTTATTTTACAGTAAAAAAAAAATCCCAAAGTTCGTGGATTTTTCGTATTTCAGAATAATAACTTCACCTAAAAGGCTTTCATTCTTAATTCGAATTCTGTCAATTTTCGTTACCCTAGCACCAAGTTCCTATGTAGATTCATTATCAATTCAGAGATGCCTCTCGACGTTTCGATAATGGTCGAAAAGCTCTCTCGTCTGAATTGTCGTTGCGCAACAGTTTCGTATAATCCGAGAAGCTCCTACGTCATCAGCTTTCCGGCTCAGTCGTGTTTTACCTCATGCAAGCAGTCAATTTTTATTTTTTTTTTAAACGAGGTATTTCTTTGATTGGTATTTCTATGAATTCACGATTGATCGGACCGGTGGCAATTATGGCGGATCGCAAATTTACTCTGGCGAGTAAAAATCGAAATAGAACAAATAGAGATAGGGAGAGGGGGGGGGGGGGGTTGAAACGAATTTTTAAAAAACGAGTGGGCAGCTGGCCAATACAGGCTTACGGATCAACAAAATCAACAAAGAAACCCAAAGGCAATTTTAGTAACAAGTATGGTGGGATAGGGAATGGGAGATTGGCAAGTGAAGTGCTTCGCAATGGAAATTCTTTCGCCTGAATTATTCGGCGTTCATTCGATTGGCCAGAGGATCTTCCGATATTCCGGTACCCGCTGTTTGCTTCGAACAAACGCCGGGACTCTTTCGAACACGATAAAGGTTGGAATAAACATTGGGGATGGGAAAGAGATCGAAAAAAAGTCAAAAAAAAAAAAAAAGAAAATCGAAACTTCGCGTGTCCAGTAAAGACCAACGCAGTCAGTCGACTGGATTATATCGGATCATGAAAAGGTAAAAAAAAAATAGATCGAACGCACATAGTCCTCCGGATAAAAAAGGGGGAGGGGGTGGGTGAAGAAAAAATGTAAAAAGTACAAACGAAATGAGAAAAAGGGACGAAAAATGAAAAAACGAAAAAAGTACAAAAAAAAAAAAAATACAAAATGGGGTTCAGAGTTAGGAACGTGAAAGAGAATTGCCGGACTGTCGAGAAATGGAACTGGGGGAATTTGCGGTGAGGTAATATGGATATAAAGGGAGAAAGGGTGGAGAGAAATGCAAGGATGAGAAACACTAAAACCAAGGGTGAAAACAAAAGCTCTCTCTGTTTCCTCGTTGTCAGGAGAGACAAATTTCCTTTATTCGAAATCTCCTACTGTGAACAAGCTATTCCTTTGTAAATTCGCGACATCGTGCTCACCCGGCGTGGAAGAGATGGAAAGGGCGATCCTATGGTTTTACACCGGTATTTCTTTGAAGGTGGAGAATTCAAGGCGAAAAACAGGAGGAGAGAAAACCCTAGCACACCCTGGGTAAATGTAGAAAGCTTGTATTGTTAATAATTTATTAACATTGGGGAATAAGCAGAAAAATGTGAACCCTATAGCTTCAGTGGAAGTGGGTGAGATATTAATTGCAATATTCCAGGACATACATACAAGTGAAGATAAATAAAAGCTTTGAATTTAAAAAGGACCAGGGAGGAGAGATCAAAATTTTCCTGATCTATTTTGAGAGGTAAAAATCCTGAAAAAATTCCCCCCAATCGTTCGTCGAGACAACTCAAATTGAATGTCAAGGATCAATATATATTTCAGGACTATCGCAGATCGAAGCTTACCTTAGCACTACTATTATAGAACTGCCAATCAAACTTCAAACTTGTTTTTATCGAAACTGTGCTTTCCAAAATGGTCCATACGAGCTCTGAACTTCTTTTCAGTAAAAAAAACACTGTATTCTGTTTTCCAGTAATAGAAGAATGAGACGCTTCGAAACTCAATTACAAAAGTATTTATTTTAGAAAAAAAATAAAATTACGAAGTTCATGCATTTTCCATCAGAACAGTAAATTCGCCTGGAAGATCTTAAAAACGCTAAAATACCTCGTTTTTCATCCCCTGCTTATTCTTGGATATTTCCTGATCGATTCCCTACAAATTCCCTAGAGATTCCCTAGAAATTCCCTGAAAATTCCCTAGCAACTTACTGTCCAATTCCCTAGAAACAGAAAGGCAGATCAGGACCTACTTTTAGGCCATTTCCATTCCAAACTTATTCTAGGATGGGAGCCGGACCAGATCCTGAAATCTAGGGAAAATACCTATACCCGAAATCTAGGGAAAATGCCTATACCCGAATCCTAGGGGAAATACATATACCCGAAATCTAGGGAAAATACATATACCCGAAATCTAGGGGAAATACCTATATCCGAAATCTAGGGAAAAAACCTATACCCGAATCCTAGGGAAAATACCTATACCCGAAGTCTAGGGAAAATGCCTATACTCGAATCCTAGGGAAAATACCTATACCCGAAATCTAGGGAAAATGCCTATACCCGGATCCTAGGGAAAATACCTATACCCGAAATCTAGAGAAAATACCTATACCCGAAATCTAGGAAAAATACCTATGTCTGAAATCTAGGGAAAAAACCTATACCCGATATCTAGAGACAAAACATATACCCGATATCTAGAGACAAAACATATACCCGAAATCTAGGGAAAATACCTATACCCGAAATCTAGGGAAAATACCTATACTCAAAATCTAGGGAAAATACCTATACCCGAAATCTAGGGAAAATACCTGTAGCCGAGATCTAGGGAAAATACCTATACCCGAAATCTAGAGAAAATACCTATACCCGAAATCTAGGGAAATTACACTTTTTCCGGACTCAAAATTTATTCCCTAGTAGTAACTAATTGATTCGAGGGACCTCTGGACCGACCTTCCTCTTTTGAGGAATACGTCGAATTTCCGGTCACCCTGTACATTAACAGCTATTTTCGCGGAGAATAAGCTTTGATTGCGATTCCGCGCGAACGTACATGTACACGTGTGCGCGCAGGGTGGAGATACATTAATAATTGGACACGGTTGACTGCTCTTCGGGACATAAAACTTTCACGTTCCGGACTGCGCACGTATAAACTTGCCGCAGCCTAGACTATTAAATACTCGAGCTCGTGGCAGAGAAAAAAAACACAAAAAAAAAACAAAAAAAAAAAAACGAAAATTGTATTCCAGGGGGGCAAAGAGACTGCAGAGGCACGCACTTGTCGTCTGTACTTTCAGAGCGTAATCGTGGCACGAACCGAGGGTGTTTCAAGATACTTGCGGTTCCGGTTTTTCACACGTCCCCTCGAGACTAGCGTTCACTCATAAATGAGTTGAAACAGCTTTGGGGAGGGGAGGGGGGGAGGTTAAACGATGTTTCAAACGAAACAGCGATCGGAGGAGTATACGATGAAGAAAGTCGTTACTTGCATTCTTCAAGTTCTTTTCTATCCATCTCTCGATCTTCCTCGTTCAACATGCACTTCTTCGACCCAAAACGTTTTATTTCCCAGCACTGATGAACGCAGGGTGACCAATAATTGTCAACGGTTAGCCCTAGTACACTATAGAAAAGAGGAGGGCAGGAATCCTCGAGGGGAGGTCGAAGGGAGGTCCAATTGCAAACAAGATCTCTTTGGGTTTTTTTTTGTTGTGTCTGCTAATTGCATCGTTTGATACTGAACGGTTTTGATCGTGGTAACGAACAACCTCCCCTCAGCCTCCATTCGTTCTCCTTTCTCTACTGAATTTGTCATTCTTTTCTACTGTCATCGATCTTTCGATGATTTCGTTTCCCTCAGCGATTCCTATTTTTTATGAGTGGGCTTGGTTTTAATCGACTCTAAATGCATAATGGAGGGTCGATACTTGGATGAATTTCGGAATATTTGTAGGTTTTGAAGTTTGATAATATCTAGGAGATAAAATTTACGATAAAATATGTTTGCTATATTTTCAAGTTTTTGTGGAATATTAATGATTTTTTATTGTACATTATTAATTGAAAGTACTTTTATTAAGCAGTTTTATCAATTTAGCAATATTGTAATTAGATTATTATTTTTATTATTTTTATACTCAGTTTCAGGATTTTTTTTTAAATTGAAGTTTGTTTTTTAGTAAATTTAATGATGTTTGAATTTTAATAGATTTACGAAAATTGAAGATCGTATATTTAAATTATGAGCACTCCAAATATTTATTTACAGTCTCCCATAAAAGACATAGCAAAAAAAATTGTTTCTACTTTTTAAATATGCATTATTTAATTACTTAAAAAAATATAATTTTCTACTTTTTTGTACATTACATAAAAACTTGTTTTTCAATAAACTTTCATTCGATGTACAAAAAAATCGAAAATAATATTTGAAACATTAATCAAATAATGCATTATTCAAAAAGTTAAAAAATCTTGTAAAAAGACTCATAAAAATTCGAATGTAACAATACATTGTTTTTAAATACAAATTATTTGATTGGTTATTGGTACGTCCGGAGGTGTCTCATCAATCGATCGTACCGTAGAAAAAAAGGAAGAACAATTATCAATTCATTACAGGAAGACTATCAATGACTCTATAATCCGTACATTAATAATCCATGAAGCCTATATGGACATAAATTGACTCCCGATTGACCGAGGATTATACAGGCTCGATAACCGATCGATCGATCGATCGTCAATAAAATTCGGTCACGGGAGATCGAGGTCTCTCCGCTCGCAACGACTCAAGCTCGCAATCGATGAATCGTCACGCATCGAGGTCGCAACGCGGGACCACCTATATCTATATTTATGTGCCTATAAATCTAGAAGAAAATTGCGCATCGATCTACAGTTTTGATCAAAAGTATCAAGCACCATTTAATTTCCTACTTTTTCTATTTTCCGTTCTGTTTTAATAAAAAATTCGCATAGCCCCGAAAAAAAATCCTGTATTGTTTAATTTCATATTTGAAAATTACGTTTAAGATAAAATCTAAGAAATTTTCAAAGTTTCGTGTCCTTTTAAAAATATCGTTTCCATATATTTCGAAAAAAATAAAAACGTTAGAGAGGTGAATTGAGCAAATTATTTAAACAGTACTTATGTACCTTTCGAATAGGTTTTGGAAAAAATTAAAAATTATCATTTGAAATAGAACGATAATAGATGAAAGACTGAGCAGGTAACAATTTTTTTGAAAAATTTTGAAAAAATAATTTTGGAAAAACAGGAAAAAAGTAATAATTTTTAAAAAATAATTACAGTATGCGAAACGAGAAAATAGAAGATATCTCTGGAGATAAAAGAAGATTTACAAAACGTTTATTCCCGTATTTTTAATTCTTTATGTACCAAAAAAAAAAAAATTTCTGTCTCATTTAAAAATATAAATAAAATACGATTATCATATTAAAAAATAAAGAAAATCCATTTTTTCAACATACTTTATATTTTATACATTTCCAAAATTATTTAAAAATATGAATCAAAAATTAAAAATACTCAGTAACTAAAAAATTATTTGTCGATTATCCAAATTAATTCCTTCGTTCAAAGACAAAACAATGCGCACAACCCAAACAAACCCACTGCGGACGGTTACCCCCTCCCCCAGTAATTCCAATTCTTTTCGCCAAGACTGTACACGCGTATTTATTTATTTATTTATTTATTTATACGCATTTATATGCGCGGCTTACGAATGGGTTGCACGATCTACTTTTAATCGTCAACTTCGTGCAACAAGCTATACACATTAGCATATTCAATCTGTAAGTAAATTACTTCTGAGAGTTTCTCTCGTACGAGGAGTTATATAAAAATTCGATCGAGTTCAGGCTGCGCAGAGACAAAGTTGTGTGCCACCATGGGATGAGAGAAGAGATAGGTGAGGGCGGGAGGGGGGGGGGGGGGGGGAGTGATTCATCGACGTCTCGTGGCTGAATGTGATGCGCTATTAAGCGTAAAACCGATTTAGCGAGTGACGCAATTAGGATAGACATTGATTCACCGGTTTAATGCTACTTTAATTATCGCTCGTGCTGTGATACTTTTTTTTTTTTACAAAAGCTTGTTTTTTTTTCGGAAATATCGGGAAGTCTGTTATTTGTGTACAGTGATATCATTTTAGTCAGAGTTTTACTCTCGATGCAATTGCAACGATTGGTGATTCATTCGATGAGGATTTTCTGATTTCGAGACTATTTTTGGGCTTTGGACGAAATTTTTTTTTTATATTGGGAAATAAAGGAATTGAATCGTGTGAATTTGTAAATTAATGAATATTATTTATTAATTAATTAAATGATAGTTATTAATATGATTTATTATGTGAATTTTGTTAATTAATTTTCATTGATAATTCATTGTAATAAAAATAGAAAAACAGAAAAATTTGAATATTGAAAAAAGAATGAAGATTGAAAATTTGATTCATTTTTCGTAGCCTAAAAATCATATGTGTATATATATATGTGTGTGTGTATGGGAGTATACTTTAAATATTCAAAGTTTCTTTATACTTTTGACCCATATTTTTTTGTTCCATTAGGGGAATCCACTCGTGTGTGAAGAAAATAAATTTGGAGGGATTTTTCGAGATGGTAAACACAGTGAAATTGAAATGTATTATTCAGGCCCGAGGTACAATGCAAAACTTTTACAACAAAACGTATACGTGTGTGTATATATGTATACTTTTTGTATATACAAAGTATTATTACCAGGGCACGAGATATTTGTGCACGTTTTTTTCGCTCGATAAAATTCGAGACTCGGTTTATTCGGTTTATCGTTTCTCTTTTCATCGAGACAGCAAAAAAAAATAGATCTGCATGAAAACACAGTTTTGGACGAAACACGCCCCTTAAATCCAAAAGAAAATTGAGAAAATGAAAAATATCGTTTACTTACGGTGATAAAGTAAAAAAAACCATAAAAGCTTTTTTAAAGGAAAAAGAGAAAAGAATTTATGATTTTTTCAAGCGATTGATTTGTTTATGGAAAAAGTCAATATTTCAAACCGTTTTGTTGATACTTTGAAACACGTTCGTCGAAAACTAAATTGCAGCAGAATGCCTCACCTGGAACAAAAAAGGAAACGAGGCACGTCAGCTGATGAAATCTTTTTATGGGATACGTGCTATACTCGTATCGTCTTATCGCTGTTACAAAAGAATTTTTATTTTTTTTTTATTTTCCCAATTTCCTCTGGCATATTTGAGCACAGAAAATTGTGGAAAATTTTGTGTCAATCGTCATTTATCGGTTTGTTTAAATTTATAAAATATCGGTTTTATAATAATGTCAATAAAAAAAGGAAATAAAAATTGTTTAGTTCGTACGGTGTAAGCTTCGAACCCAAACAAACCCATAGATAGTAATCTCTAAAAATTCGTGAGTTTCAAGGAATGGAATGCAAAAAAAATCATTTTTTTCCTACACAAATATTTTTTAACAATTCGAACGTACAAAAATTAAATTTTAGGGTTAAATTTTCGTTCGATATTAAGTGGCCTGCAATCTCAATTTAAAAAATGTGATTTTCGATAATACGAGAATAAGAAATAAAAGAAAATTCTCGTTAAATTCAAGATTATTAAAAATTGCAATATTATTTATCGTATAAATAATTTGTATTTTTACTGTCTTTTTATTTCTACTTCGAAAATTATAAAAGCACGAATCGGGGTTTTGGAACACGAGAAGAAAAAAATTCACGTACGAGGGCAAACTTTTTCTTCCGTTTACGTACAGAAAGAAAATTAATAGAAGAGAGAGAGCGCTTGAGCACAGAATTTCAGACAAGCTAGAACTAGTCTCCGAGTTTCCGCCCAGGTGGAATAAAAAATTCAGAGCCAGACCGGTGAGCTTTGCATCGGAAAAGTACCCCCTGCCCCACCTCCCACCACGTTCATGGAAGTCTGTATTTTCAACTGGGTTTTGAACAGTCAATAATTCAAAAAGCCCCATTTTTACATCGTCATCTGTTCAGCTCGTGATTTTTTTCATTCCCGGAAGGACGGACGAATAAATAAATAGTTCGATGTTTCACCGACTCGGGGGAAAAATGAGGGAATAAATACGTTGGAACGAATCCGCTGAAAAAAATGAAAAATATACCGAATGTACGAACTTCAATTTTTTGCTTTTTTTTTTAACGAACTAATTGGATTTTGCTCGCGTTCCTTTTTTATGCTGAAAATAGAGCGCTACAATTTTGCAATATTCATGAACTCACGTATCAAATTCGATCTTTTGTTTCACGATTTTCAGGTATTCACCATTTTTTTTATATTAAATAATTGAGATCATGGGTAAATGCTCTTTCGGCCGTATTTAAATAATATAAAAGTATACAACGTAACTCGCAAATATTCAGAATTCTCGCAAAAAAATACGTTTTTTTAAACACTTGTTTTTCGACCTTTTTTCGGAAGTTATACTACATTCTTTTCATTTGTGTTTCACCTTTTTTCTAGATTTTTTTTCATGAATTTGATTGCCTTTTTTTTTGAAAGTTATTCTACATTATTTTTATTTGTGTTTTACCTTTTTTCTAGATTCATTTTTCATGAATTTGATTACCTTTTTTTTCGAAAGATATTATACATTTTTTTAATTTGTGTTTTACCTTTTTTCTAGATTATTTTTTCATGAATTTGATTATCTTTTTTTTTATATTTTTGTATTTCGTTTTTACAGTTTTTCAAACCTTTTTTACATTCATTTCTATTAGACTTTTTCCTACATTTCTTTTTTTTATTCCCCGTTGCAAAATGAAGATTTTTTGCAGAAAAGTGGATGTGATATATGGTTGTGCGAAAGGTCCGACATAACAAAGGAGTTCGCCCGTTCTAGAGGCAAAAATAACGTACCAATGGGAATTCATAATGCGGTTTGTTCCAAAGTGCGTTTATATTATTTACGAGATGCCTGACCCGCCGGTATTTCCGTGAGAAATGTTCTCATCCTCGTTGGAAACGTAATATGCACTTTACACAACACACGCTTTATTTTTTACTCAATTCGTATTGAGTGTACTTTTTTTTTATTGAACCCGAAGAATATTGCTGTCTGGAAAGGGAGTCAGTTCAAAGGAAGATTGTTCACATTTTTTACTTCTCATAATACGCGAGGATTTTTCATTTGCATTTTATGATATGTGGAATTTATTAATTTTAAGAATTCGTATTAATATTTTTATTTGCATTTTATATTATGTATGAATTTTTAATTGGCATTTTATGACCTGTGCATTTTTATCATTTTGAAAATACGTTTCGATACTTTTATTTACATTTTACGGAATATACATTTTTTAATTTTGATTATTCGTATCGTTTTTTTAATTGAATTATATTAACGTATGCTTTTTTTTTATTTTGCCAATTCATATGCATTTTTTAATTAGTGTTTTATGACGTATGAATTCTCATATTTACTCAATACGAAATTACCTTTTTTTTAAATAATTATAAATTTTCCAAAGTAACGAGGGAAGGATGAGACCGACGTATTACTGTTTTTATTTCGATAGTTCCCTTTAATAAATTTTCTTTATTTATTTTCCGGTTCGCAAGAGTTTTATCGAAATTTTCTCGGAAGTTCATTAGACGAGATTCTTTGTGTGCACCAATTGAATACGGTTCGATACGTGCCGGCGAAAGCTGCAAAAAAGTGATTAAAAAAACCCGATCGAAGTTGGGAGGTAATAGCTATTCTGCGAAACGCTAATTGATCGAACGTGTCGCGAGGGTCTTTGTCGTGGAGTCATGGTCGAGAAAACCATGGGGCTTGCTCAGCTCTCGGCAAATGGAGAAGGAATGGCGCTCGTTTTATCTCGAATCCTTTTGCGCCAAATCCCCGATAGGAAATCCATAATAATTGAACCCAAACCGCTTATTGATCGAAGTTCAAGGGCGAGGCGAAAAAAATTGTTGAAAAATGTTGATAATTTATCGAAGTCAAATTTTGAAAACTTTTATCATGGAAACCTTGTTCCTAATACAAATATACGTTTTCATTGTACATTTTTTTCCTCATTAGTTATTAATAAAGATATTATTTTTCCTTGACAAAAAAATATTCAGGAATTTTTAGTTTGTTGATCGAAAGTTGAAAAGGAAAAAAAGATCGATAAATTCTCAGCCAATATTCAATTAGTGGATGATCACATTAGTCTAACCCTTAACATATTGATTAACATGAGATTATTTAAAAATTCTTTTATTTACTAATATTTTTACTAAAAATTGTATTCAAAAAGAAATTAAAATGAAAAAAAATACTAAACATGAAAAATTCTAAAGAATTGAAAATATTTTTTTATATAATAACCCCAATTGTAGCATGGTCAGAGTAGTCTCGATGTGTTGATCCAAATTTGTTAAAAAAAGCTCGTATTTCTTTTTCACGGCTAATCGAGCGAGACATTGTGCAATAAAATATATAAGTTCGCGTACGTTGGTCCAAATGAACAAGGCTGAAGGGGCTTCCAACCTCACCTGAACTAATTTGAAGACTTGTATTCCTAGAAAGTACGTCGTACAGTTACAAATCGTTTTAACCAGCGCAAATACCTGATACGTGTATACAGGGTGGAGAAAAAGTAAAGAAAAGTAAAAAAAAAGGTTTGTCAAAAAAAAAAAACAATAAAAATTAGATTTCAAACAGTTTTCACCAAAGAAACCAATAGTGACTTTGAATTTGACCTTGACCCTCATCTCCAAGGTCTTTTCAAGTTCAACTTTGTTTTTTCAATTAGAAACCCTGATTATTTAAATCATCAATCGTCAATAATTAAATCAGCAATCGAAAAAACATAAAATTTTACGTTTGAATATTTATTCAAGTTATTGATTAGCCGTGACCTTGAAGGTTCGCTGAAGGTCATTTTAACTTAAAGACCACCATTTTCAACAAAGCTGACCTTCAAAGATGATTTTGCATTTCGGGGTGCTTTTTTAGAGTCAGTATTTCTAGGTTCAAGGTCAAATTGAAGGTTACCATTGGTTGGAAGTTAAGACTCGTTGAAAATTACCTAAAACCTGAGTTTGAAGGTTTTAATTTTTTTTTTTTTAATAACAAATCTGAAATTTCTAGGGGTTTAAATATTTCGATACTTTTTCTCCACCCTGTATATATTTATGTGTATTGGCGAACAGCTACGGTAAGTACACCTGCAAGTCCATAATTCTCGGTACACACGAGTTGTACGATCGTGGACGTTAATTTTCCATGTTCTCATTAGTCCAGTTTCTTACACAAGCTTCTCTCGACTGGGGTTAACGCGCGTGGCAATGCAGCACGAAATCAGCCTCGCAAAGCCTTTTATGTTTCTAATTGTCTTCGTAAAACTGCATTATGCATTTTTTATTCAACGGTCGTTGAATCAACTGTGCCATTTACAGTGTACGACGTTGTCAATTGATTAATTAACTGCCAATTCTGAAATTCCTCGGTGCGGATAAACGGACTTTGCATTCTGATTGGTCACATTACATTCATTTATTCTTTATTCTCTTCCCGAGCTGGGAGAAGATTCTTTCCAATCTGGTCGAAGAAAACTGCATTCCAAGCTCTATTGAAGGAAGGAAAAAAAAACGATTGATCGAATGCTACTGTGTAAACGAAAAAAAAATCTATTCAAAAGGAAAATCCTATTTTTGGTATCTAATGGAAGATAAAATGGTTTAAAATTCATTTTGGAAGGGAGAGAGGGTTTTCCTTTAATTACGAAATTATAGGAAAAAATAGTTTGTTATTATCTTTAATGGCGAATTTACAGGAAAAAATGGTTTATTATTCGGAAGGAATTATTATTGAAGGAAGAAGAAAAAACGTTTGATCGAATGTTACTGCGTAAACGAAAAAAAAATCTATTCAAAAGGAAAATCTTATTTTTGGTATCTAATGGAAGATAAAATGGTTTAAAATTCATTTTGGAAGGGAGAGAGGGTTTTATATATTGCAAACTGATTTTTACCTTTAATTACGATTTATTAATAGTTATCGTAATCAACGTATTTAATTATCAATTTACAGGAAAAAAACTGTTTATCCGGATGAATTAATTACGTATCGCTTTTATAAACATATTATATAGTGCAATTGCATATTTTATCTATCCAAAGTAATTATAATCTCGATTAATCGGCAATGAAGTTACAATAGCGAGAAACCGATTCCGGTGGCTCGTATGTCCGCCCATGGTCGGTTCAACTACTCGCAGTGGAAATGGTAATCGCCTAGTCGGACACCCGAGATCCGAAGGTAATCGGATAGAAGTGGCGTTTTTACTTGACCTCGTTTACTCGGCTCAGACAACACGAAACAAATTATATATATGTATAGGCTTTTATATTTTTAAGAGGGTCATGTTTTTTTAATCGCGAACAACGACGCGATAGACATTATCGATTTTTATTAATTAGTTTTCATACGGTGATTTTATTTTTTTTTATCGAAAGTTTTGGTTTGTAAATTAATTAATGGTTCCAATCTTATGTCGATTCATTTTTCAGGAGATTTATGATATTCTTTTGTGGTAACTAAAGTCACGATGGACTCAGCTTTTTTGAGTTATTGGTGATTAGTTTTTTACTCGAGGGTTTCTTTTTGCATCGAAAGCTTGAGGTCGTTAATTTAATTAATGGCTAAAAATTTGTATTTTAATTTTCCGGAGTTTTAATTATTTTTTTCGGGCAGTCGAAACGAGAAAAGACTTAGATTATGTATTTTTATTTTATTTTAATTTTTTTATTTTTAATTTTTTCCCTGGAGCTTTTACTTTTCATCGAAATTTTTAGCTGGCGAATTGAAGAGTAGTATAATTGGGGACGTAGATAATCGAAAGATGTTCGATGAAAAGTTCAATCAAATAAAAAAAATGATTAAATATCAATCAAATAAAAAAATGTATTTATCAAATAAAAAAATGTATCGATCGATCATAAAAATGTGAATAACGATCGAAGTCCATTTTTTGTGTCACAATAAAAACAAACATTGCAGATAGAATGTCACTGGAATTCGTGAACAAATTTGACATCGTAATTCTTATCGTCAATTCTTCGTACTTTTCATCGAACATTAAATAACATTTTTTTGTTATACAGCTTGAATAAAATTGCTGAATTTCTTAGGTGGTTACATAAATATCTGTGTAAATGTCACTCTATCGTAGATCATGGAAAAATAACGTCACGGAAGAGCGAGAGAAATAGGGAGAGTAGTCCGAACGAGCAATGGAGTTCGAAGGACGGAGACAGGTGTATGAACGACCGAATAGTCACGTAAAGAGTGAAACAGAGAGTCGAGTCGAAAGAACCGGTATTGTCACATTTTACACGCAATACCTATATACAGTCAATAGGAATTTGCGAAGCAACGACGATTCTCAGACCGCCCCGAGCAAATAGTTTCGGTAATGTACATTTGCGGGCATCAACCGCAAAGCCATTTAACGACACACCTAAGCTTAGAATTCGACATCTATAAGACATTCCAGATCGAATCTTACTTAATTTTGTTCATTCCTAAAATACTTATTATTCTTATATTTAATAAGAATAATGAGAATTTTATTCTTGTTTTTATAAAAATCGGTACTTTTGAATGTCAGTATTATTTAAATATCTTTCTGGTTTCGAATTTCAATATTTTAGAATAAATTTGGGTTACAGGGAAAAAATTTGAAGAATTTTGGCGACCGTGAACTAATTTGAAAAAACATTTTGGCTACAGAAAAAATTTGTCAAAAACTTGTTCAAGTATTTTTCTAAAACAAAAATAAAATATTATTGATTTCGTGTACAGAAATAAAAAAACTACAGGCAAGAAATTGAGAAAACATTCTTTGACATTTTTCGAAACAATATTTAAACGAGTTTTTGGAGTTTTCATCATAGCCCAACTCTTCAAACATTCCAATCCTATCCTTGTACAAACAGCCTTTTGTAAACGCTTTTTCCATCGGATATTTACACGCTATAAACAAAACAATCGTATTTCTATCTACACAATAAATTTGACAAATGTTATATTTCTCATGGAATTTTTCTACTTTGGATTAATCTTAAATCGGGAAAAATCGTATACGATAAAAATAAAAAATTTGAAATTTTTTGGAATCCATTTATATGGTTTTATCGAACAAACTGCGTTTGAAAAATGTTCGCCAACGATATCATTTTTTCCACTGCATTCTTTTCAATATCGCGGAAACGTTTTCCATCCAGAAAACACGAGGATTTTCCCATGTTACATGAAGCGTCTATCAGTGTCGAGAAATCGATCGATATCGATTTCTAATCGCGTTTGAAAAAAAAAATAAGTTCCACGTCATTAGGTACATAAAAATGAATAAATAATTACGATCCTTCGGATTTTTCAAGGAAACGCTCTTCAAGGAAATCTCGAATGAATTTCAATGCTGCAACTGTCAATCAAGTATTGGCCACAAGTTCGATTTCCCGGATAACTGTTTCAAGGACATTTGTGTCGACGAAGATATTTCACGTAATAGGAATATCATCCACGAATGCTCGTGTAAAAAAAATAGAGGCAGGAAAAAAATTGTTCGGTTGATTCAACGCTCGTGACCATAAATCACTGGAGTGCCCTGGAGTGGAGTTTAATCGTCCAGACGTTTGTTCTCCCCTGTATTTAATATCCTGGTGTACGGTATATACGAGTATGTACCTGTACATGAATGCGCACGTTGTCGAGACTGTGTACACGTGTACACATGTACAAACGTTTACGAAAGGGGCTACACATATATACAAACGTGTAGCGGAGTAGCAGAGTGGATACACGGCTATTGGTGCATGGGAAAGCCTACGTACGTAAATTACACACGAATTTAAAGGGTTGGACAACCGCGATAATTTCAAAAAATCGTTAGATCCCTCATTCTGCTTCTTAGAATAAAAATTCTTTTCTATCGAAATAATTTTTTTTTGTGTATAGAAAAAAGTTTTTTGAGAGTATTTAGAAATAAATAATAAGTTTTTTGAGAGTCTTTAGAAATAAAAAAATAGTTCTTTTATTTTTTTGAATTAACTAACTATTTTTTAAATTAACTATTTTTAGTAACCCAAACAAAATTCGTGTGTTTTTATAAAAACGAAATTCGTGCTTTTTTATAAAAAACACAGTTCGTGTTTTTTTATAAAAACGAAATACGAGTTTTTTTTATAAAGATAAAATTCGTGTAATTTTATTTGTAAAAAAGTCGTGTTTCTTCATGAAAAAAAAATCGTGTTTCTTTATGAAAAAAAATCGTGTTTCTTTATGAAAAAAAAACATGTTTTTTATTTGAAAAAATCGTGTTTTTTTATTTAAAAAATCGTGTTTTTTTATTTAAAAAAATCGTGTTTTTTTATTTAAAAAAACGTGTCTTTTTATATAAAAAAATCGTGTTTTTTTATATAAAAAAATCGTGTTTTTTTATTTAAAAAAAATTCCTACCACCTGAAGTGTAAACTCCAACGTATCGTACACCAATAGAACAAAGATACAGTCACTGTCAACCCTCAGTGAACCACGTGTCAACATAATTAATTTTCACCAAAATTATTATCCAAAGTTTATTATCAAGTATAAAACTCCAATTTCTAAATACGAAACCATAACTAAATAATCAATTCAAATCGATATCAATCATAATACTCCTTTCTAACCTTCAATTCATTAATACCTCGGCTTTATCGATCGATCGAAAAATTTGTTTGTTTATCGATTCGAGATCGATATCCTTCATGGATACACGATGAATCATAACTTGACAAAAAAAAAAAAATCAAAAGGGTGCTCGTTCATTTATGTACGAAATAAGCGGGAGGCACGCATGCGCGAGCTCATTGCGCCGAGCTCCACGTGCGGTCCTCTTGGTGCCCGAGGGCACCGACCATTAATAATTATAGAGGGACACCCCTCGAGCTCGCACCTTTTCTTTCCTCCTTTTTTCCTCTTTCTTACTCAACCCCCCCCCTCGCCCCTCAACCTCACTTTTCATCATATTCAATCTCCCCCCTCTTTATTTCTTAGTCTTGGTCTCGGTTGGTCCCAGTTGGACACCCGGGGCTCTATATGCTATTTATTACCGGAGTAATGATTATTTATTAATCTAACCCCATCAACGATATCGCGTGGCAAATTTGTCGCGGCTGCCGTTTGTCCATACGAAGGTTCGAGCGTCTGTAAACCTCACGTATGAGGCCTACATGCCTACACGAAGCCGACATTTCGCGAACGGTTTCTCACCAACGGCGCAAGAGGTGCGATGAAGATTAACATTCATTTTCTTCAATGCCTTGATACGCTCTGAACGTGTTTGCGCATGCGCGTGAATATGCGCATAAATTACACGAGAAAGAAAACTGCGAAGAAACGTCCGGTCAATTTGCGAGTAACGATAAGAAATTGCGAACAATATTTCGAGAAAGTGGAATATCGTGTTGGGCCAATCTCTCGAAGCTACGTGGCTGGGGAAAAAATGAAATGAAAAAGTTGTTTGGAAATTTCTGCTGATTTGAGAAACCGGTGGAATTTTCCAAAAGTTTTTGGGTTTTGAAAGATTTCATGGAGTAAAAGATCTATTTAAAAATTCGAAAAAAAATATATATAGTATTTTTTTTTTAATCGCTCGATAGAATAATTATATTTTTAATATTTTCGAATTTTTCAATTCAATAATTCGGTAGTTATAAACGTATGGATTTAACACCGTCGTTTATGGGAAAACAGTTTTTGAAGACGTTCATGGTTATTTTATGACTACCCCAATGTCAACAAAAAAACTTTATTATTTAACATCCTTCTTATTCTAAACCTCAAATTAATTGGACTTTGAATGACGCGTTTCGGTGCATTTTCAAAAGACTCCCGTTAATTATCAAATCCGCTTTTGCCTGTCCCGTAAATTTCTTGCCAGCAGTCGAAAGTTTGCTCAACGTAGAGAAGACATTTGAAAGCGGATGCATTAATAAACATTGAAATCCGAGGATGTTGACGCTAATTTGTCGTGCAAATTAACAAGGAGAGGTTTCCATAAGCAGAGCTCAATTACGAGGCCACCGGGGAGAGCTCGAAGGTACAGTTTGCTATGAGGGCGAAAGGTACGATTAATTATATACGACCTCTCGGCCGGGTCGACCTCGTACCCTTGAATTTGCACAATTTCGAAGTGGAGCCACGTTTACTATATACGAGGATTCTCCATAGGCGTTTTCACGTCGAATGACGACACGAAGATGAATCTTCCATCCCAAACGTTGAAAACGTCTATCTCTCTTGGATTTCCAACCCCCTTTATTTTTCACCGTATTTCTTGATTTATTTTTGTCGTTAGTTATTAAAAATAACGATGTAGTAATTCCTTGAAAAATTGGGAATGCAATATTTATTTTCGTTAATTAAAACGAAATTGAATTTATACTTGTTTTAAGGTATTAAGGTTACTTAAGGACTTATGTGAGACCCTAAAAAATGCCTAATAAAACCCACGTTTGAAATATCCAAAACTACAAAGTCAAACGAATTGAGCTCTCATCGTCGAGTGTCTAACTTTGAATGCAATTTCGAAAAACTTTCGAAAACAAAAAAATGTTTTCAATATTACTTAGTGAATCTTTATTATAATTATATGTAATGGTTTATCAGCACTATACATATTGTTATCGAAATTTAAGTTGAAAATTGAAGATTATATATTTTTTTAATTTTTTTTCGTACGAAGTTACAACGGGTAGGTTACAAAATTATTATTGATACGTTGATTATTGATTAAATGATTAAATCAACAGTTTTGTTTTATTTCAACGTTTATGGTTTTTTTTGTACTTAAAAACAAACAAGGTAGGCCTTACATGGGTATGGTACCTTAAAGGATGAAAAAATTGACAAAATTCATGAAAATTTCAGGAATTGTAGTTCTCGATAGAACACGTGAATTATTATCGAATTTTTCACGCAATAATTTAATAATTACGAACATACGAATTTACCACGATTTTGGATCGAGCGATTAATCTGTTTCATACAAATACACATTTGGCAATCTCTTAATAAAATCAAACAGTGAAAACATTTAAGAAGATTTTTTACGTATCTGTTTACAAAAGCTTCATGTTTAATGTTTTTTAAATCTTTAGCATACAATTTTCACAACATAAACATCAATTTAATTTCATAAACATTTCAGGGATTTTTTAATCAACCTAACTTCCAAAAAGTGTTCGTTCTTGCATAAGCCCAACTTTAGGGTCATCCAGCATCATGACCCTTGAAGTAAGGTTTCCTTGTATCGAATAAACGACCGTTACACGTATACGTAATGTCTCTTTAACATAAAGGACGCATGGAGCATCCATTTTCTCCTGGTATGTACGAAGAAACGTTTTCGCCGCGTGAAATTATTCAAGAGACAATATCTCGAAGGTGTCCGAGAAGATCGTGTCTCCGTTTCAGTCGGAGAGCTAGAGATGTGAATTAATAGATTCCGGAGTCTCGCTTCCGTATAACGATGCGCGGTATCTATGCATTTCCATTTATGTATACCTTCGTATAAAAGGTGAACGCGAGTGGGTTTTGATTCGGGAACAGAGGGGCTCAAAGAGAAGACCGGTTGAACGTCTTTGATGACCAAGATTGGACGTGGGTTGCGCCCTTTTGTTTCCCAGCTGCTATTATGTTGATTATTACGTACGTGTATGGATGGAGCATGATCCTGACGTTTTTAACCTTCCAGGTTGGCTCGGACATCCCCGTAGTTTTTCCCTGTCATACACGGCCAGGGGCAAGGCCATCCTCTATCTTACGTAACACCTGGGCTGTGCCTCAACCATTCAGAAAGCAAACATAATCCGCTCCTCTCTTTCATATTCCGCATAACAGCCCGAGCCTTATTATTCTACCTGGCACGTTCACCATTCACGATTCTGCAAATTTGCTATTCCGGCAAACTGTCAACTTTATTTGTTCCGTTTCTCGCATTTTCTTTCTTTTAATGGATTGGCATTCTACGTGAAAACAAAACGGTGAAAAGGTTGAATAAGTTCTCGCGGTTTTTGTTTTTTATTTATTATTTTTTTGTTGCGTGGTCAAATCAGATTGCAAAATCAGCTGAGGGTTCGTTAAGGGGGGAAATCACAGTAAAATTTTGAATTTTTTGAAAGAAAAATTTTTCGCTTAAAAGGTCCTTTAGGGTCTTAAAAATAATATACCAAATGATGGAATATGGCAAAAGTGTACGAGTTCCCAAATTTTTCATTTTGCGGTAACGCCTCTCAGGTATGCTCCGAACGCCTTTAAAACTTTAAACGCGTTTTTCTCGAAACCACTTTTTTGAGCTCGCCGAAGACATAACTCGAGCAAGTCTTTACCAATCGGCTTGAAATTTTGACAGAAGCTTCGAAATATCTTTCTCCACGGAGCTACGTAGGATTTTTTGTTTGTATGGCTTAGTTTTTTTTTATCGACGATTTTATGGCGTTTTTTTTGTTAAAAATTTAACTTTATTTTTAAACATGCACCATTTTGTCAAAAACCAATATATCGAAAAAATCCTACGTAGCTCGCTAGCTGTTGTTATATGAAAACTAAATAATTTTCGTTTTTTTTTTCAAGTAAAAAATTAAAGAGTCTACGTCTTCGGTCATCGACTAGCTTTCAAAAATTGGCGCCTTAGGGCATATGCTGCGCAGCCGCCATTTTAAAATATTTTTTATTGAAAAAATTATACTTTATACTTTTTTAGTATTGCTATAAAACCTAGTTTACAGATTTTCGATTGATACGTTTATTCAGCCAAAATTAATTCCCGAAAATATGCCTATTTTTTTGTGTGCTACTGTGATTTCCCCCCTTAAGTGATGCCTACAATTTTTCAAACTTTTAAACTAGAGTGTTGTTTGTCTTCAATATCGGAACTATTTTTTTAACGTTTTAATCAAAGTCTAGTGTTTTTGATAAAACAGCGAAAACTTATTCAACGTCGTAATAGTTGCGAGAAATATTGATAGGTAATTCTTGAGCTAAAGATATAGAATACCCTGAAAAAGTGGACGTTCAAATGATCCAATAGGAATCCAATTATCCGATAGCTCGGGTCATAGCGAGTGTTGGAAATGAACTGGAGCACCCAGATAAGCAGCTTACGTAGCTTCTCCAGAAAGTAACGAAATTTTCGTTTCTCCAAAAAAAAATCTTTACTTATTTGTCAATATTGATGTTATCCCCTTCAGAGCACCACGAATGAAAAAACCATTACAATGTTCCTGGCAAATGTGCTTCAACCTCTTTTGCTCTCGAGTAAAACGATTTTGATTTCGAAATTCTAAAGTTTTTTGTTTGGTCAAATTCGATCCACTTGAACATCCAAAATTATCGAGGTAATTTGTTTTTTCGAATGTTGAAGTAACGATTAATTGAGGATTACAGCGAGGAATCTTGTTATCGGGGAAAGGCGTAAAAAGGATAATTATACGAAAATCGAGCTGACTAGCGATTTAAAAAATGGAACGAAGAAAAAAAAAGAGTTCGAGAGACTTTTTTCCCTGTGAATCCCGATAAAAGTTTCAGAAGGAAGGCTCCCAGTGTGGATCACGAGGAAAGATCTCGGAGCTCGGGCGTTGATTCGATTTTCATAATCCCATTCGATGGACTCCCTCTCCCGGTGCTCTTCAACCTCGCGTCTTTCCTGACTCAAATTTATTCAAACCCCGACCTCTATAGTTGCTTTACGAGCTCGGTTCTCCACCACGGCGATACGTGATACATAGCAGATGGTAGCGATTATGAAAAGAGACCGAAAAGAGAGAAGGGGATTGAAAGCTCGTAAATCGTAAATTTTATACTAGCCGGATGCAATTGAATTTCCAAAACTTTATTTATACTCGGAACGATACAATTTCGAGGTTACCGAGTAACCCTAGCCGACAAAATCCAGCACATTTTATTTCGAAGCTAACTTCGAAAGAATTCAATTTCCAACCCACAAAGTAGCCAGAAAGAATAATTTCGCACCTAGTTATTTTTTCAAAAAAAATTTCGAAAAGAAGAAAACGCTTTCAGCCAATTGATTCGATATCCCATTTCAAATATGTCCATTATTCGTGAACAAAAAATCTTGACGCACGAATAAAGAACCAAAGCAAAATAAGAACAGTTTCATTCGAGGCGTGCAAATACTTTTCACTTCCGGTGTACAAAGAACCCAGTCAGGGTGCAAATTTGGCACGAAGGGTTTCGTACGAAACGATATTATTTTCCGCAAGGAGTTGAAATACTGTCCGTTCCGCGATAAGCCCTTTGCCTTTCTCTCCCTATTAACATGTATACGTCATCACTGTCAAGAACACTTTATTAATCTCCGAGCGCACGTAACTTTATACATCCACGGGGAATTACCTTATAAATTCCCTTTAGATATATCTAGTATGTAGAGCGTGCTCGTAAGTTCGCTAAATGGGAAGTTTCAGGATTACTTCGGTAGCTACGCGTGATGGGAGGCTGAAAGAAGAGGGAGAAGAAGGACAGAGAGAAAAAGAGGGAAAGAGAGAGAGAGAGAGAATTGGAAAGAAAAGAATGGACGATTGGTACACCAGCACAATCCCACTTAGACGTTCTGATTCACTCATCCATTACCGTTACCTTTTCTTCTCTACGGTTCTCCCCATCTCTCCATTTCTGTCCGTTGGTTTCTGTCTTTTTGTTTAGCACTGAAAGTTCCCCAGTTTCTCTTTCTCTCTTTTCGTATTTCCATTTCTCCTGCGCAAATAGACTATGACAGTTTGCTAGTGGTAGGAAACTCGAGTTTACTGACACACGCTGGGGCTCAACTATTTAATCCAAAGACTTGTGGCACTCGTCGCATTGTTCTTGGATTCATACGGCGTTGCGCGAAACGGTGTGTCCCCGTTGTCGCGTCTGCCAGTCTCGATGTTCCGGCTACCGGTGTCTTTGAAACGACTGCGACTCTCTCTCCCTCTCTTTCCGTCTCTATCTTGTTTCCTCGTTCACTTTATACCTCCCACACTCTTCCCTGTTGTCAGGCTAGTCTGCAGACGATATTGTTACAGCTGGATTTAATTACGAGTTTACTCGCTACCAGGATTTCTTTGTATTTGCATGGTTCGTTGATGTTGGAGACGAGAGGCCCCGACTCTGTATCATTTTACACGTTGCTACTTCTCGTTATAATTGGACTGAAAGTAGCTAATCAGTGAAATCTGGATTATCATCCAACTCTGCGATTCGTTAAGCCTACGGAAGGAAAGACAGTCGAAACGTCGAGTTGTTACACGAGTTACTGGAATAGGCTCATATATTTTTGATATCTTTCGTTTCCGGAACGTGGAAAGCCTGAAGGCACTAAATGCCGAAATTAGTGCGATGAAGAATATCAAAGCTCGTCAGAGCTCGGTTCTTTGAAGAAGAAGATTGTGGAGCTTGGAAAACAGAAGAACTCTTATCAACTGGATTAAAGCTGTTGCGATCAAGGAACATGTGCACGCGGCAGAAAGATCGACGTTGATATACGTTTGAAGCTTATCACAACAGTGAGCAAGAGACGTCAGCTCGTTAAACTGTCGTTCAACTCGATCAAGATCCATCCGCAGTTTGGTCAAAATATGAACTGGTGGATCATTCAGACCTGTTTTTCCTACGGGACTCTCCTAGTCCCATTCGCAATTGGACGCGTGATTGCAGGAAGTTCCCTTCATCGTCAGTGTCAGATTAAACTAACGCCGGCCTTGCGTCCAATTTTATTGCCCTTCGTTGCGTATAAGGATACCTAAACGAAAGATCACTTTTACGAACGGACACTTCTCGAATTAATGTGGGACAATTTGGAGATAGATTTGGAACACTAGCCAATTTCTTCAAATGAATCATGTTTAACGTTTATTGAAAAGATATTTAGAAAATGGAAAAGAGTTTGTTTGTTTCATTGATTGCCAATGATGGAAACGTCAAACCCAAGTGATTTAGAATACGGTGATCAGAAATCTGGAATTGGCTGTACTTGCTAGGTGGCTAATATGGGTCTGAACATCGTCCAGTTGGAACATAGCCAGATCGTCCCTATCCTATAGCCAATCTGAATTTGATGGATCACGAAGATGGCCATACGAGAAGGAAAAGTGGCTCGTCAGCTGAAGAAATTATGACATCAATTGGGAACTGATGTGAGGAGTCTACGAAAAGTACTTGAAAGCGAAGAGTTTCACAAACGGATCTTTTTAAATGCAGAGACGTTTGCTGGGTACCCAAGGTGCGGTTGTTGAACCGTCTGTTTGGAACACTCGCATGACGCCCACGCTTTTCCGTCTCCCTTCTCCTGTCAAACTGACTCAGCGATTTACCGAGTTGTATTCACGACTTGGTGATGGTCCGGTCTCTCGGAGAGGCTCAGCTATAATTCTCATCGTCTCGGGGCGGTTGGAGAGCGGTTCTCGGCGGTTCGTACGTCTATCTGATTGAAGCGCGAGCCGGCTCTCGCGAAGCACCCAGCAACATCAGCGGGTGCCGACGTAAAGCCGTTCTCCTCGGCTTGGTTGGAACATTGTGCGCACTTGGAAGCGGCTTAATCAGCCATTGTCGATTCCGACGAGGTCAGCTTGTAACTACATGAACCCAACGACGAAGATAAGCTGGCGCATACGGTCCGCGCACAATGATTAGGAAGGTAGCCTGGACGTTTTAAACATTCAGTCGATTTTAAAAGTTGGAGGAATCTGCTTACAGGAAACGCATCAGAGACGCTAGAGAATCAATTCTCCCATCAATCATACCTGTTCTAGCTGTTCCAAGTTCCTAATCCAGCAAAAAATGAAATACCCGGTAACAGTGCGCTTGCTGGGCTGTTTTTGGATTACGCCATGAAATTAGTCATATGCCTTGAAGATGCCAGGCGATTATTGATAGTAGAGACAACTGTACGGTTTATTAATAACAAAGCATCATACTTTACATGACCTAGTATATATACATTTTTTTCGAATAGCTCATCTCAAAACTTGTAAGACTGCCGCCGTACACGCTCTTGTCAGACAGAAGAATAACCAGTTTGCTACGATTCGCTATGATCAATTATTAACAGTGGAAGCGAATGAATCACTTGTTAATAAGAAAGCATCATGGCTCATGTCATGCAGTGTGCGTAGGGATTTTTTAAAATGCTTTTTCCAAAACAGTGTTGGAGTTTTGCTATCCATGTTCTTGTCAAACAGATTGCACCACATTTTTTTAGAAACCATCGAGTTTTCATTGCATTAGTTACCTCTGGTAGGCATCCGTGCCGTTGTCCTCAAACCCTTATTCGTACCATCTGGTTCGCAAGGAGAACTAATTGTACCAACAGTCCAGACAATACGAGAGCCAGGCCCGAATATTTTCTGATTAAACAAAATCTATTTTCTTTTCCACCGCGGGCCCCTCCCAGCAAATTATCAGACCAAACACATGGAAATTGCAGCGAGATAGCATGGAATAAAAGATACCAAGAGCATCCAATTTTCAGTGAAACGTATTGGGTTGATCAATGCCACAGGGATGTTCATATACTATATATATATATGATGTGATGTAGAGGAAATGAGAAGTACCAATTTCATGGCAATCCTTTCAAGCCAAATGTTGGAATATCGTGATATCGAGTCGTTATCCATTATGCGTTTGGGTTTCTATTAACAAAGCACGAAACAACCTTTGAGAAAAATTGAACGACGAAGTTTTCAATTCATCAGCGAAGTTCTCTTTCCAGAGTTGTAGAATATTTATTTTTAGACAATATTCTTGAAAAACGTAATTCATCGGAATTGTTTCCGGTGATTTGTTTTCCTAGCTAGTAGATACGAAGGTAATTCTACTGCAATCGACTCTGAAGGTAAACATTTGGAAACTATTGAAGAAATTGAAGTTTTGACATACTCGGGTGGCAAGTTGACAGAAGTTCGAAAATTATGGACTTGAAGTTCACATCGTTGCGACGCAAAGAAATTTACTTTTTTATCTCCTTAGATCCGTTATTATATCTTAGATTTGAATGCTAGGTTATCACAATAAAGATTTATATAACTATTGAGGTATTTTACTTACGATTTCATTCAACAAAAAATAGAGAAATTAAAAAATAATGATTTTCGTTGTTCGTACTGGGTGGCCCGATTTGGCCATTGTATGATCCAAGTACACTGTCTTACAGGATACAGGTCTTTCTTTATCGCTGAACACGCAACACGTATATTACTGTCAGCCCTGGAACGTGTTAACTATCATTCGTAGGTACGACTATGGCAACTTGGTACATGTAACGTAAGAGAGTCTGATGGGCCGTGGGTTTTCGAGGATTCGTTTCCGTTCTCTCTTCTGCTTCGTTTCACTTTCCGCGCATAAATGTCAGGGCGTTGATGAGCGTCAGCACGGATGCCACATGCTGGAATTACATCGTTGAAGGCAAACTCCCACTTTATCGCGAGATTAGACAATGCCGTGTCCGGACATTAAAGCGCCTAGACAGGGAAGGCTCATCGTCCCTTTTCCTCAGCGTACTGCCTTTTCTCACTGGCACGCAGTTCTCTTATACCCATTCTACTCATTCCTCAAAGTTGTATATAACGAAGCTTTCCTCTGCGATTCTGCGGTCTTTCTCTCCCTCTTGCTATCTCTTTCGTTTCGTCCCAGACATCGGTTTAATATCCAACGGAGCCGGAATAAGAGCCCAGCTTTATCGCCATTTTGCAGGTACTACGAGTATTAGAAGATTGTATGGGCGAATAGGCTTTGTACGCAGAAGAGAAAAGCCTGGTGGATCAAAAAGGATCGACCGGAGAACGGCTATTCTCCGGATACGTTGGACAGTAGTGAAACGTCCATCATGATCATGAGGGCCTAATTGACGTCCTCTAAATCGTGACAAACATTGTCGCCTAGAATTCGTTGGAGGCAAAGTCGACCAAATACCGGATGAAGCTAAAGTCTCGAATTAGTAATCAAGGGGTACTGATTACTCGTCTATTTCTCTTCACGCTGATTGAACAAAGAGACAATGAGGCGAGTGGCTGAGAATGTCCTCGTATGGCACGTTTTTCCGTGCACACGTTCCAACGAGTTCGAAAAACAGTAATAACTGGATATAACCAGGTTGTAACGAAGACCCTCCCTGCCTCTGATGCGGCCAATTGCTAGTCCCTCCCTATCATACGTGCTTGCAGTTTGCCGTATCGCCAAACAGGTATGATACAGTGGAATACAGCTAGTTTGGTCCGCAGTAGGGTCGTAATCGAAGGATGGAGGAGATGTGATCGTGGCGACCAAGGAGGAAGCAGTTAAGCTGCATATCGTGCCGGAGGTCCCGCATTGTAGGTAGGTATGCCTACACGTGGCACGTTTCATACTCTATACTATTAAACTTGGCTGCGGTGGAGGAACAAGGGCATACTCATGAAGCTTCCAACATCTAGCTCGCTATCTCTCCTTCTCTCTCACTCTCTTTGTCTTTGCTCCTCGTTATGGTCCACTCCAGTAGCGAATCGCGTGAACCAACGCCAGTTCTGGCTATCCTTTGGCCTGATACTCTTGTTCTTCGTGTGACCCACGAAATAGAGAATTGCGAGTGTCCACGGACATATCAATAAACCCGAGGCGAACCCCCAGGTCCCGTGGGAATCCTCGTTAACGTCTGCCTCGTTCTACATCCCCGTCTCAGGGCTTCTTGACCAGCTTGTATGACGGAACATTGCATTAACGGTGAAATGGAAATCCAGCCAGATCTTCACCATCAACTACCAAATGTTGGTACGCCTGCGTTACACGCCACACTGAATCAGGCACTTCCGATCCTAGCCGTTGCCATCACCCGACGATGCTGCTTGGGTTACATGCCACCCTTCAAGACGTGCACTTTGAGGCGAGAATACACGAGAAAGACCGAGAGAGACGGAGAAGGAGACGATTGAACTGGTACAACGGAGCGAGGCTTGTGGCAGCCTGGACTGCCATGAAACGGCAACCGGACGTATGTTGCATGTGCACCAGGGAGATGGAACAATGTACCATAATTCACGAGCAAGAGAGATCTGGAGAGAGAGAGAGAGAGAGAGAGATCTTGGTTGGACAGTGAACGTGAGAGGATGCGTGTACCCCGAGCGGCTCATGTGTTTCAACTAAACGTGTTTTATTAGCTAGGTACAGTATTAGGTAACGGGCAGTTTTTCAACATCTACGATCGCTTTTTCTTTGATCCTGCGCCTGAGGTTTCTCTACTTCCGTTGTATGCAAGGGATCTATGGCTCATCGATTTTGATGGTACTACCACGTCTCAAGTGTAACAATCGTTTTTTTTTCTCCTTCTTTCTTTTGCATCCAATCTTGTATCCGTAACAACCACAGTCGTTACGTTATTCAATTAGCTTCCTCATCATTGTTAACATTTTTTTCGATACGAAAATTGCGGTCGTTCAGCTTTTTTTTTATTCCCTTTTTTATCGCTTTTTAAAGGTGAATTTTTTTACTGCCAATGAAATTGCACCATCGTCGTACCGACACGAACGCTTCTTCAACAATGGACGTACTCCCATCCCCTTATCCTCGATTTATCAGTACACGTGTTTTTGAATTATAAATAATCATCGAACCAACAAATGAGCGAACCGTGTTGGATTCATATTTTTTTTCTACTCGAATTTTCAATTTCGTTCTTTTATGCTCCCCTCTTGCCTCCTTCGTCCGGCTCTCTCTCAACCATTCTTTCGAAGTCGATTTCCAATTGAGCACTCGGTCTTCTCGAGGGTCGATGTGTTTATAGTGATGGGAAGCTGGGGTCTCCCTACGGATATTTGTGCGCCAAGATAGGCAGCACGGGTCGCCGCATGTAAATCGTGAGATTTCTCACCCGAGAGAGCAAGAGAGAGAAGGAGAGAGGCAAATAGAGAAATCGAAGGGGAACGAAAAGTACAAAACAAAAAAGAAAAAAAAAATGAATTTGTGTGCACCGACAAAGTATCTTCGTACTAGTCCTCGTATGTACATCGCGACAAAGTGAGTATCCAAAGAATATATACAGTCTTGTTCAAAAGTATTACTCAACCTGTAATTTTTCATCCGGACAAAAAATTAAATATTTCGCCAAAAAAAATATCGCACACAAATTTACCAAACGGAGTTTCGAAGTAAACAAAATTAGCTTAATTTTGGTTTTTTATTGATATTTTTGCGACTTTTTGTATACCCGGTACGTCATTTTGAAAATGTCTTTTGTTTACTATTTTCACACGTCACTAAATCGCACGCTGGATTTTGATAAATAGTAATTTTTACTAATTAGTGGTCAGTTTTTTGAAAATTATAATTTCAGCTTTACTTTCGTGTTTTTTTTTAATACAGGGTGCCTAATACTTTTGAGTAAAACTGTATACAGCCATATATATATATATATATGCAGATGCCTTCTCTCCATAATTGGATCCTCTCGCGGTCGTAGGCTCGGACTAACCAAGAAGGTAATCGATGCCCTCACGCACACAAGCCGAGGTATGCATATTGCGGTGGACGGGGGCGCGTCAACGAGAAAATCTCGCGCGACTGAGAATCGGGGTGAAAACAAAATAATTGGCAACGGAGAGTGCCTATCGAGGTTTATACATCAGGGACAAAAGTTGGACACGAGAGGCGATACTCTCGTCCCTATGCATATAATTGCGCGGCATACGTATATACGAGATTGCACTAATACAAGGAAACAAAGATACACATGTGTGTATACAGGGTGCCCAAAAAGGATTCGAAGCTTTTCCGGTTAATACTCCTTTTTTTTATACTTTTTTTTTATCACTGTGGAGTGCAATGAAAAAAGTACTGTTCAGAAATTACTAAACGAATAAATAAACGTAAGTAACGTGAGTACTTTTTGATTAAAAAATTTATCAAATTTGAGAGTGATAAAAAAAGATGTTTAAATCACTCTTATTTGCCTTTAAGATAAGCTAGAATCTGTACTCAGTGAGATATGGATTGGAGGTATTTTTTATTAACTTTATTTAACCTTTTTTTGGGACTGATTTTTAAGTTAATTTAAAACTTATTCAACCTGAGTTGTTTTATGATTTATTCAGCCTAAGTTATTTCGAGTTATTTTATGACTTATTCAACCCTAGTTATTTCGAGTTATTTTATGATTTCTTCAACCTAAGTTATTTTTAACTTATTACATAATTTACATATGTTACATAAGTTATTTAATTAACTTATTTGACCTTATTTTTTGAATAAACTTTGGGCAGTGACACATGGATAGTAGCAATGGAGGTACCCACGGATTTTGCTGATTCCATAAATTCGTATGATCTGCTCGGCACGATATATGCATCCACATTAAATATTCCGAATATATATATATATCTGTCGTATATAAATTTGTAAAAATATCGTGGCTATCGCTGTAAGCCGCTTTTGATATATCCTATTAATTCGCAATATCCAAGCCGGCGAAATGTCAATGAATATTCGGGATGCATTTCAGCCTCGATTGAAACTTCAAAAACATCTCGTTGTTTAACTCGCAACGCGTTAACGCTTTTCGATTACATATTTGAGAGATACCGGATTATCCGGTTCGATGTGTTTGCGAATTTAATATTCCGTCAAATTGCAACGAGTGATCTTCGTGCTGACAGGTTTGATGGAGATAGGATTAAATAAATGTTCATTATTTATGATTTTCAATTATCATTCCCTTATTCCTCATTTATTGTTTTACTTTACTGCGCAATCATACTAGTCCAATACGAGCCGCGTTATTTATTCCTGAACGAAATTAACGAACGAAATTTTGACATTCGTATTTGCTTTAATTATTAAAATGCTTTATTGAAATTCGGACGATAATTATTAACAATGAAGGCATTCGATTTAAATTCCGTTACATCATCAGTTACATCTAGCTTAGACTCTTTATTACGAAACGAAATTTCAATACCTTTCGTAAATAGTTGTATAAATAAATTTTAACTGCTAGGGATTATTCGTATGGCCTTTAATTATGAATATGTTTTATTGAAATTGGGTACGTGATGTTATTGATATTCATTCGTTATTAACTTGTTATCATGTTTGGCCAGTTTATTTATTATTAGATTATTTATTAATTTATTATTTAAATTATTTATTTATTTATTATTTAAACTATTCATTTATTTATTATTTAAATTATTTTTATTGAATTATTAAATTATTTATTATTGAATAGTTATTTAATGGTTGAAATATATTCCGTAAGGGTAAGTTGAGCGAAACTGCAGTAAGCTAAGCGCACTTATGGCAGCGTACTATGAACGTAGTACGTAGGGTAGAGAGCAGACGATGTATCTTGGACGGCTCAGCCGAGGTATTGGTTCGAAGCGCAGCGTTACCTTGCATTTGTATTGATTGCTTGCCGCCACCACGATCGAACGAACACAATTCAAGCTTCACTGTGCCGATTACAAGAGGATGTGTGGCCATATATGAACACGAGACCGAACTGAGCTCAGATATTTCTCGTTGGAACATCCCTCGTGTCGATTTATTAAGATTTACAGTCGACGAGAAGAACAGTAACGACCAGTATTGGCAGAAACTTTGAAATGTTCCCCTAACTCAACTTGGAATTTTTTTCATTATCAAAACTGACAGTTTATCAGATAATGTCGTAAAATATTTTATAAAATGTTTTGTAAACAATATCTGAGTGGATTGGAATATTTCATGTTGAAATTGACAATCGATTTATAATAAAATAAAATAGTTTATGTTTATTATAAAATACTTTATCAAAATAAGTTATTCAGAAAAATATGTCTTATAAATTGAGATAGTTTATATTGAAGTGAGAAATTGTTTACAATTAAAATATTCTATAAAATGTCGTGAAATATTCTATAAAATGTTTAATAAAAGAATATCTGACCAAAAGAAATTATTTATAAAAGTATATCTCTTAATAGAACATCACAATAAATTACGATGCTTTATGCTGAAATTAGCAATTATTTATAAAAATAACAATGTATCGGAACACAAATCCCCTGTAAAATAAATCAGCAAACTTTAATATTAAAATTTCAATGTAAACTAAAATTATTAAAAAAATCTACTAAAAATAAAAATTTGCAACGCAATCAAAATTCGATTTCGAGATTTCAACGTAATTACAATATAATTATAAAATTTCAATGTAAAATCTTTTTTTTCAACAAACCATCGATAAAAAACGAAAAAAAATTAATCTTCACATTCCGAGTAACTTATCATTAAATACCCATATACACAGCTTTCTCCTTTTTTTACATTTTTCGTTTACAAAATTACTAAAAAATACATGAAAAAAAGTAAAAAAAAAACAGATAATTAGCATTAAGGGAAAAAAACGATTTTTTTAATGAGTATTTTTCGTCGTAACGCCTATTTAGTTTTGGAGATTTCGCGGTTACGAGATTTGCCAGATTGAGAAAGTTGGAGGGGCTCGAAAACAGCGAATCCTGGATCGTATATTCCAAGGGCCCGAGTCGTATACCGGGATGGCCGTACAGGTATAAAGGTGGAGTGCGAAACCGTAAGAGGCAAGGTGAGAGACGGAAACGTGGCTCGCACGGGCCTCGCAGCGCTCAAGTTGCCGAGGCACACTTGCGGACGCTTTGAATCTGCCGCTGCATCGCTATATGCAGGATATAAACTTTATGCTCTTTGGTGGAACTCGGGCGCGAAACTTCGTACGGTCGCTACTGCGAGAGGTTCCGGAATATAACTATAGACTTATAAATAAGGAAATTATAAGGCCCGAGGAGTTTGTTTGTACAAGCCTGACCGTTATCGACCGCAATATCCACACGAGCTCCCACTTTATTCCCCGTTTTACTTTTTTATTGAATTAAGGTATTACCGGATAGACCTTCGAGAAAAAAGTTCGTACGAAATCCCAAAATCGTGAATTTACAAGTCTAAATCATGGTTAATTGAAATCATTTTATTTGATTTTATTTGAATCACCATTTTACATGGTTAATTTGTTTAAATAAATAGTTCAATAGAAAATTGGAATTTCTATTTTTGCATTCCATTTTTCAAGGAAAATAATGAAAAAAAATAATGATAAATTAAAATAATGAAAAAAAAAATTGAAAATCGACAGGCCTTTCTTGTACCTACGTCGAATTTCTAAGAATTTTGGAAATTTTTTACTGTCACCCCAAATACCTAGAATCGGCCAAAAAGTGTCCTACTTTTGAACAATTGATATTAATATTACATTTCTACGATGCAATTACAGATGACAAAAAAATAATAAAAAATCGACTTGGCTTTCGTCTTCCTCAAATAATCAAGAATTTTTGCAACTTTTTACCGCACCCCTGAAATGCCTTAAATCAGCTCAAAATTGTCCTCCTTCTGAGCAATTAATATTAACATTAAAGATCAACAATCCAGTCACAGATGACGAAAAAAATTAAAAATCGACTTTTGTGATTTCGATCTCGTCGATTTCGATTTCGATTTCGTCTTCCTCAAATAATAACGAATTTTGGTAACTTTTAACTGCCACCCCGAAATGCCTCAAATCAGCTGAAAATTATCCTACTTCCGAGCAATTAATATTAACATTAAATATCAACAATCCAGTCACAAATGACAACAAAAAATAAAAAATCGACTTGCCTTTCGTCTTCCTCAAATAATCAAGAAGTTTATCACCTTTTAACCGCCACCTCGAAATGCCTTAAATCAGCTAAAAACCAATTAAGCAATTAATATTAATATTAAATATCAACAACCCAGTCACAGATTACGAAAAAAAAAAAATCGGCTTAGTTTTCATGTTCCTAGAATTTTCAAGAATTTCAACAATTTCGCCAAACGATTTAAACTTTGCGATTCCAAAAAAAAAACCAAAAAAATGTTAATCGACTCGCCGTTCATTTTCCAAGTTCGGGCAATGCCGTGAATCGTTTTGGTCGAATTAGCCCGTGGCCCGCGTATGCTCGAGTACATACGAGTATCGTATACAGAACGGAGTGCCGAACTTGGCACCAAGTATACGCCGAGCTTAGAGAACTTGGTAGCTCGCAAGGTAGCGCTATCATCCGGAGCTGGTATGTGCCTAGGTGTATATTGTCGGACGTCGAGTTTGGTCAGGTGTGTCCGACGAACGCACTAAATCTACGAGAGTTACGTGCCGTTCGCGAATAAACGTTTCCGAGAGATTCATGGGGCAATTCACGGAGGGACTTGATATTGTTAGGGTACAGAGAGAAACCAGCGCGCCACGTTGGTGGCTAGCCTGTATGGGGCAGTGAAGACAGACACTTGGTTCTCTCCAGATGAGAGAGAGATAGAGAGAGAGAGAGAGGGAGGGAGAGAGAGAGAGAGAGAGAGAGGGAGAGGGAGGGAGGGAGGAAGAGAGGAAGGGGGGGGGGGAGAAAGAGAAAGCAAAGTGGAGGAGCAAAGGAATTATCTTGGCAGTGAATACGAAATCACATGCCGTTCGTCTCTGGTAAGGTCAATCTACTAGAGACACGTACACACGTCTACCTCTGTGCACCTGAACATATGGGTCAATCTAAGCCAATCCTGTCCTTGAAGAAAAGATTTAAAAATAAAGAAAATGTCCATAAAAATTAAAGTGAAAAATACGTATCGTTGCCAAAAAATTAAGGAAGTGTCGAAAGAAATTTACAATTGTTTTTTTTTACACGTGAATAGGTAGGAAAAAATGTTCGATTTTTTTAGTAATTATTTGTTAAAGTTATTTTTTTGTGGTAATTGTTTCTCAATTTTGGTATTTATTTACTATTTAGGTTATACAAATGAAGAATTACTAGATTAAATTTTTTTAGTAATTATTTCTCAATTTGAGGATATGTTTAGTATTTGGGATATAGAAGTAAATAATTACTAAAAGATACACACACACGCGTCTACCTTTGTGCATCTGAGCATATGGGTCAATCTAACCCAATCCTGTCCTTGAAGAAAAGATTTAGAAAAGAAAAATGTCCATAAAAATTAAAGTGAAAAATACGTATCGTTGCAAAAAAATTAAGGAAGTATTGAAAGAAATTTACAATTGTTTTTTTTTACACGTGAATAGGTAGGAAAAAATGTTTGATTTTTTTAGTAATTGTTTGTTAAAGTTATTTTTTTTTGTAGTAATTGTCTCTCAATTTTTGTATTTATTTACTATTAAGGTTACACAAATGAAGAATTACTAAATTTAATTTTTTTAGTAATTCTTTTAAAATTTGAGTACCTATATATTTAGTATTTGGGATATAGAAGAAAATAATTACTAAAAAAAGGTTCAATTTTTTTTACTAATAATTATCACTAAGAAATGATTTTTACTTTAATTATTACGAAAAAAACTTTTTTTTTTGGTTCAGTTGTAAAAAATGTACATTATTTTTCGAAAGACGATATAAAAATTATTATTTTTGTTATTCATTTAAAAATCTTGGTTTTAGTGCTACACTGTGGCTTAACCCGTTAATCCTCGCAAGTTCAAAAGAGAAATAGCTCGAAGTCCGTTTCTTCATCTCCTCCGAGATAACTTCGAACATTTCGAGGCAAAAAAAGTCGTACTTCTGTACGCTGTCGAGAGATGACAGGAACGAAGCTCTCTTAGCTCGAAATGGCAAAATTCTTCGAGAAACTGCGAAATTTTTGCTGACTGGACGCGGTTTCACACCGTTCCCGGGGTAATCCCTCTCGAGTATCGCAATCTTTGCGAAAAGTATTTCGAAATCCGTCAACATTGCGCAGACCAGTTTCTCGACGATTTAACTCCAAAGATTCAATGAAGAAACTCCTCAAACGTATTTTTTTCATCTGCCAAAAAAAAAAATTGCAAGCAGTATTTTCGATCATTCAGTCAAAACCAAAAATTCATTTATTATTGAAAAATCGAAATTTGAAATTATCGATCGAATTCGTCGAATTTCGTGCACTTTATAGTCTACGAATAATTAAAACAGGAAGTAAGGAAATATTGTGTGTATGCCTACGTTTTAAGCGATCACGAGCGAGCTAATGCATAAAGTCACGTTTTTATTTCCGTTTATTTACAGCGTTAACAAGGCTGTTGCGTATTAGGCGAATGGATTTTCCAACGCGATGAAACTGACCGCATTCAGCGGAAATATTTTTCAAGACGCGGCCACCGCGGTAGAGTATTTCTTGGCGATCGGTCAATTTCACCGTGCGGTCGCCACGAACCGCGCAAACGTGTAAAGATGCTAATCCGATGGGCGTAGGGATATTACTCGGGAGAATCGCGATTACCACCGCTAGTAAACGCGTGTAAGTACAAATTTACATTCGAAGTATATATCGAGGACTCCTTCCTTTTCGAGACTTCTCCAATTGAGGAGAGATTTTCTCATTCTTCGTTCCACGTAACCGCATTTAAAAATATATATATATATATATTTATTTATTTATATATATATATATATATATTTCCTTCGTTGAAGACCAAAAAGAAACAGCCAATCGATTTAGCCACGTGAAAAACCAAAAAAAAGAATATTGTGGTTAATCCCGCTTTTACGGTCACCAGCACTCGACAATACCCTCTTAAACGTACCTGTTACTACTATTTTCAATCTCGGTATCGAATCTCCTCGATCTCACAGCGCACGTTTTATAAAACATTCGCCTTCGTTTCTTTCACCTCCGATCGATCGAGCAGATGGAATTTTGAGGTTAAATAAGGAAAAGCGAAAGTAAAATTGAACTCGAAGAAAATTAACGAAATGACGATTTTTCGTGGCTTTGAGAAAATGGAGAAACGTGGAAACGTTTACGTCGTAAATGAAGAATAACTCAAACGAATCTAAAAAAACTCGGTTACGAAATTTTTCTTCACTTTGGATCAAAGAGGTCTTGGAATTTCGAGATTAAAGAAGGAAAAGGGAAAGTAAAATTGCACTCGAAGGAAATTAACGAAATGACGATTTTTGGTGGCTTTGAGAAAATGGAGAAACGTGGAAAAGTTACCGTCATAAATTCAGAAAAATCCAAACGAACCCAAACGAACTCGCTAACGAAATCGCCTTCAACTTTCGATCAAAGAAGTCTTGGAATTTCGAAGTTAAAGAAGGAAAAACAAAAGTAAAACTGAACTCGAGTAACGAGAGGGTAAAACGATTTTTCCTGGCTTTAGGAAAATGGAGAAACGCGGAAAGGGAAGTTGAAAATGAGAGGAGAATAAATGTCATGTATGGAGGGGACTGCCAAATGATTGGGGATGGAAAAAGAAAATTCAGGGTTCGAAGGTCTGGTTTGCCTAAGGTTACATACGACCTACTATTTCTAACTTGGCTTCTCCCCCCCTCCCTCTGGCTTTTTCTCTTTCTCCATTTCTATCTACCCCACTCACTGGCCATCCAGTCACGAATTGCTACGGCCTTCTAAATTTTACAACCTAATAGTATTACGAGCATCACGGGTCCTCTGGGAAATCTCTCGATATCCCATGTCCCGTTGCGATAACATCCTCGTGCTCCCGATTCGAGGCCCTCTGCGATTCCTCCCTCTTGATCGCTTTTTCTCTCTCTTTCCGTGTCCCGTGAATGAGTACGAGCTCTGTACCGCACTACGAGTGTTTCTACACTGATAATGCTATCGGGATGGGATAAGAGCTTGAGATACAACGAGTGGCCACCGAATTCGTACAAAAAAGAAGAAAAAAAAGTTTAAAAAAAGAATAAACGTTGAATATCGCGAGACCCTTGCTCGGGTTTATCAGAGTACAAGCTGAGAATGGGAAAAGTGCCAATCGCTGGGGTGGACAGTCAACGATATCGAGAAACTGGGAAATCGTGTGAAAGCTTCCATCAGACTGCTGACCGATTAATTCCATTAGATATTCTGCTGTTCCGTCACAAATATGAGTTTGAATAGACATCATCTCACTACTGAAAACATTAGCATTATTGAGACATTTTTTTCTGCGTGGTGTTTGTGCGATCTCTCAATGTATGAAAAATCATTACAATTGGACAGTAAATATTTTTTTTCTGACCACACTAGGATGGAAATTGAGGTTTTCTGCACGAAGCATTTTGTCGGAAGTGTCTTTTTATCTTCTCGCGTTGAAATTTACCCTCTGACGATTTCTAGAAGAAAATTCATCCGTACTCGATTTTATCAAACGCACTTTACTCCAGGTATTCTCTCGACACAATTGAAAGAATTACAATTGGACAGGAAACATTTTTTTCTGACCACACCCAGGATGACAACTGATGTTTTCGGCACGAGGCATTTTGCCGGAAGTGTATCTCTACCTTCTCACGTTGAAATTTACCCTCTAACGATTTCTAGAAGAAAATTCATCCGTACTCGCTTTTATCGAACACACTTTACTTCAGGTATTCTCTGGACACAATTAAAAGAATTACATTTGGACAGGAAACATTTTTTTCTGACCACACCCAGGATGACAACTGATGTTTTCGGCACGAAGCATTTTGCCGGAAGTGTATCTCTACCTTCTCACGTTGAAATTTATTCTCTAACGATTTCTAGAAGAAAATTCATCCGTACTCGCTTTTATCGAACACACTATACTTCAGGTATTCTCTCGACACAATTGAAAGAATTACAATTG